>CAAKHF010009348.1:48621-61769 GCA_901007745.1 Hippocampus kuda
GGGGGGGGGGGGTAATTCTTGGATTCAACCCGTTATCTGAATCCGTAACACCGGTTGCTGGATTCTCAGTCAACGCAAGACCAAATTCCAGAATCCTGATGAAGATTAGACTCACCCTTGGATGAATTATTGTCATTTTGTAGTCTAAAATTTTATAGCTTTGCCGCTGAGACTTTCTTTGGCATGGACTTGCTATCGCAACACGTTCTTGAATGAACTCATGATCTTTATCTTAAATATTTGTGTGCTCACGTTGACAAATCTTATTTGGAACCATTTGTCCACACGTGGGAGTATTTTATACTTTGTATGCCATAGAAAATATTGATTCTGAAAAGAAACTCAAGGCTGGGTTTTTGAATAACATCTGTTGGGCTGTTGGCCATTTATGTAGAACACTGCATATGGCAATACATGATGAAGAGTTGGAAATCTTTTTGTAAGTAAACCAAATTTTTCCTTTTGGGTCTTGAGATGAAAGTTCAGGAAATCCTGATCTTGTGCTTTAGCTGTCTGATTTTTCCATATGGCGTCACATGTGCTGTTCAAGTGTATGACTTTCCTTTTAGAAAGTGCACGGATATGACTAGCTCATTTAAACCCATGCTAGTAAGTGCAAAGCTCAGAACCACAGTCAAGAGTCCAATATTGGTGCGGCACGTTCAACTTATTACGACAGTGTAAGCTAAGCATATACTCTATGAAAAAATTGCACATTCCAGACTTTTCCTGTCTTATAGAGCTGATATCAAGAAAGACACACAGCCCTGATTGCTCACACACACTGCCTTGAAATAAACAAAATATATCCCAGAAGACGATGTTGTTAGGGGGTCAGGCTGTGCTCATTACACACAGGAAATAAATGCCTACAAGTTCATGAAAACCACGAACCCGTGAAAAAAAAAGTATTAACGGCATTTGCCCATTTAAGGATGAAATATAAATGTCAAATGGTTTCTACTCACCTCTGCACTCATACTTGAGGTCCGAGAAGAAGACCAGCTCTTGTGAGAAGACAAACAATCCTAATCTTCCGCCAGCAAATGTCTTGTCATAAATTGGTCCCGAGTCAGCCATGATCTGTTTCCCCTCGTACACAACAACCCTGCAAACGCGCCAAACACATTACACTCTACGTGTCGGTAACCAAGCTCTTTAACTCATTCACTCCCAAAGACGTTTTTAAACGTCTTTTTAGACTTGGTCCAGAATTGGCTGGTACTGAATGAGTTAATAGCTTCACACTTCTAATGACACACAAGAGCTGTCACAAAGAGGTATTAATTTCCGGTAATTGTATAGCAGGAACATTATTTGAATATCAGGATAACAGTTTGCCACGGTGTAGAATTAGAACGCTTCATACTGAGAGGTGCTCCTGATGCTCATTATAAAATAAATACCACTCTTGACAGTCTGTACGTGTATGTTTTCATCTAGAGAATAACTTGAAGGGAATATTTTACCTGATGAAACCAGTTTTCGGTCTATGGATGAGGTGCCACCTGTAAGCTGTGTAATCTTTCCAGCCAATATTTTTGGGGTCATGCCACAGAGTGCGCACCTAGGTTAAATTAATAACATGAAAATAAACATTAAAGCTTTTAAAACAAACCCCAAAAAATGTTTAAATCGAGCCTACCTCTCCAGGAGTGTTGCCTGTGTGCCACAAAGCATTCCTGAGGTGTTCTCCGGTGCCGGTGGTCGAGTTGACCACTTTGAGTGACACGCCGGAGATGCCAAAGGCTTTGGAGGGCTTGTCCTCCCAGTAGGTTTGTGTGATCTGCTTCCACATCACCACATAAAAGCGCGCACTGGACTGGTAGCCAAAAACGAAGCCTGCATAGTCATCGTCCCTGTCCGTGTTCACGTACATCGTGCCACTGAAGTCCACAGCGCTGAATTCATCAAAGCCTGGCGGTGTGACACAAAAGCATGATACATTATTCTGCTTTGCCAATTGTTATGCTATGCAGCTTGAACGAGTGATGCTCACCTACGGCAATGCCTGGGTCAGAGTTGGCGGTCTGAACAAGCTCTTTGCCCTGGTGCCTCACCACCCAGTTGGGGTCGATTTGAGTGGTTCCCTTCGGGTCCAAGTGGACCATCTGGAACTTCCTGAAGTCTGTGCTACTGATGGCGCTGTTCTCCGGACATACGTCAAGGATATCTGGGATGCTGTCATTGTCAAAGTCGTCCTTGCAGGCATCACCTCTTCCATCACCTGGTAAAGAAAGACACAGAGACGGGGCTTGAACTGATTCGGACTGGAACTTTGTGTACGGATGGATACAAATGGCATTTGTGGACGGTTCCTTGGCAGAGGTCTATCCTCTACTGTGTGCCAAAGACAAACGGATCCATTTCTGACTTGTACCTAATGACGTGGCCTGTGACTGTAGTTAGTCACATTTTACAAGTCGTTGAAGCTAAAGCAGCCATCTTTTGTCATGCCGTGATAACTATCAGTGATGATATCCAAAGTCCACTTGAGCCAGACAGCAGGCTTGAAGCTCCCAGTGGAAAGGTTGCCGTGAGTCATGAAGGCCGCCGCATGGAAGTAGCTTGCTGCTTTCTGTCATCATGTTTGTTATGGCACACGAGGCTACACTTCTGTCAAATAAACACTATCTGACAAGCTGTGAAGAGAGTGAACGCATCGGTGACCAGGGCCTTCCTCCGCAGCAGTCTGTTTCCAGTTACACGCAGCTGTATAAACTCCAGGTAACCCTGCACAATTTGGGCACAGCAAGCTAATCAAGAGCAAAGCTAAAACAAATAAAAACTTAAAAAGCTGGCGTGTGCCATTTTGGGCTGTTCGCTGAAGTCATGTGGAATGACATCACCGATGCCAAGAGCGAGCGCCACTCTTTCCACCGTCACATTTCATGCACGACATCAGAAAGATTCAATCAGGCGAATTTGAACACCAGATGAGTGAGGGTGGCATCACAGGTGGATTTTTTTTTTTGTGTGCAGGCATGTACGCGACTATCAGACGTTTGTGCCTGATATGTGCATTTAGACCCAATTGACAACTCGTTTCTTCCAATGATATTCTGAAGATGGATGTCAAAAATCCTACTCTCCCCTTGGAATACCCTCTAATCACCTCAATAAACCTCAAGTATGTCACTGAACTCCACAGACTAGTATATAATTAACTAGATCCACATTCACTGAACTGGAAATGCATCGTCATGGACAATCAAAATGTGTAATTAATGTTTCTTTGAATGGAAACTGTAATTCCACTGCGTTTCTTATTCCTCTTGATTTTTGAGGCCAGTTTGTAACCACATGGCTCTTTGCCATTTTGCATTCAAGATATATTGAACGTCAAAATGGAAAACGAGAGCATTTTTGGGTCCTGTTCAGAGATTAACTACTGCTCAATAGCTTGTCATCTATACCTTATGACCTGTGTTCTGAAAAAAGTGACACCGGTGGGCAATGCATTTGACGCATTCCCTTCAGTTGGATACAAAATTAGTAAGTCATTGATCAACTATTTTGTAATTGCGTTGATCATTTTACAAACTTTATGTGTGATGAAAATGATCAAAAGCGCCAAAAATTCCTCACCGTCAGAATCCAGCTGGTCTGCGTTGGGGGTCAGTCTGCAATTGTCCTTGTCATCAGGTACACCATCGTTATCATCATCAAAGTCGCATGCGTCTCCTTTGCCGTCTTTGTCGTGGTCGGCCTGGTTGGCGTTGGCCACGTACGGACAGTTGTCCAGGTTGTTCTGATGGCCATCCTCGTCAATATCCTGGTTGTTGTCACACTGGTCTCCCACCAAGTCGTTGTCTAAGTCCATCTGTTGGGAAAACACAAAAGATTAGGCATCTGGGTACCTGTGGAAAGTTTGAGGTGCAGTGTTGTTATACAGTACCTGCAGAGGATTGTGCAGCAGGGGACAGTTATCACACTGGTCGCCAACTCCATCCATGTCTGTGTCCTTCTGGTCCGTATTGTATACGAGAGGGCAGTTGTCATTTTCATTCAGGATTCCTACAAAAACAAAGGTGGATTCTGGATTAAGAGGACACACAACTGTGGCATGTTAGTAATTATCACCGTTTGGGAGTTATTTTACCATCTCCATCAATGTCTACAGCACAGGCATCGCCTTCCCCATTGTGGTCCGTGTCAATCTGGTTCGGATTGTGCTCATAAGGACAGTTATCACAGCGGTCACCTACTTCATCCTTGTCAAAGTCAAACTGCCGAGGATTGTAAAGGAGGGCGCAATTGTCCTGAGGTTGAAAAAGTACACATTAGAGGAATCTGCAGGTCCAGAGGACCAATTCAGGTGTGCAAATACGTGTAAACAAAACAAAACAAACAAACAAACAAATCTCACACCCTCTCATCCAGGATTCCATCATTGTCATCATCTTTATCACAAGCGTCTCCTTGGCCATCTTTATCAAAGTCTTCTTGACCAGAGTTGGGCAGGCTGGGGCAGTTGTCCTGAAAAAACCCAAAAAAACAAAAGGGGGGAGAGGCTTCTAATTCATGACTGGTTTCCATTGGAAAAAAAAAAAAACATGTAAGAAGAGACATGTAAGAAGAGGCAATAGAACAACATACACTACCTTCTTGCAATGGTAGGTGGCATTGGCTCCACACACAAGGTTCTGATTGGGCCAACCATCCAGGTCAGAGTCCTCCCCGCAGATGTAGCCATCACCAGCGTAACCAGTGCGACATTCACACTTGTACATTGGATCACTGAAATGGCTGAGGTAAATACAGTCAGCAGATCGATGACAGTTGTGCGTCTTGTCCTTGCACGGATTCTCTGGCTCGCACACCTGCGTGACAAAAAAAAAAAAAATAGGGTTAAGGTTGGAGTGATTGGAGAATATTGTCATCGGCCCATCTGGAAAAAGCATTTCAAAAATAATGTCCGCTCCAAATTGGGGTGGTTAAGCAAGACATTTTAGACAAAGTAGTTCAGTGTTACTGATTTGATAGAATCCCACTTAATGCATCACACATCCCACTGTGGCTCACCACTGCCTCATGAGGTACTCACAGCTGCCACTCATTACCGGCGGACCAAAATATGACTATGCTTTGAAAGCCACTCCATGAGCTCAAAGAGTAGAGAGTGGCAGTGAAAGCAGGCCTTTGATCAAAAACCCTGAAATGGAATCATTCACTGCCAGCAGTGGGACAATTCCAGTATGCCCAAATGAAATAACTGTGCAACTGGGGCATGGCATTATAGACGAGCATCTGCAAAAGCCAACAGAGGGGCAAAAAGTAGCTTCGTCAAAGGCGCTGTGTGTTATGTCTGTGCAAATCATGAGCTTCAAAGATGTTATTATTCAAACCAAATATGTTTGATACTCATAGTAAACTAAAAATAAACAGATTTGCTGCTGAAACAATGAAAATAGTCTTATGCTGGGACCTGCGGTGTCCATCAAAACTAGTTACAGTGTAAAATTTGTTTTGGAGATGTCTTTTGTAATTTGATTTGAATAGATTAAATTCTGCCACTATCGTTTATGATGACAAATGACCGACAACCGTTGTATATCAAATTCAGGCAAGGCCTATCTATGCCTTACCTGCTTGTTCGTCTTTGCCTCTTCCACCCCCATCCCGAAAGGTTGGGTGCCCTTGTAGCGTTTAGGGCAGGGCAGGCAATGGAACCCTGGATCGGTGTTGACACACCGCTGCAGTCCACCCACGTTAAAGCAGATGTCAGACACCATGTCACACTGAAGGAGGAGGGAATAAAATTTTAAAAAAGGTGATCATGACGTGGATCCGTCGTAAACATCCCTCTCACTGTCAGAGGACAAAATAATATACCTCATTGATATCTTCACAGTGGGTACCATTTCCGCGGAAACCAGCTGGGCATGGCCCACACGCCCAGGAGCCATCTGGAGAACTGTTGCAGTCAACTCCCCCAAAGCACGGGTTAGACAGACAGCCATCTGCAATGGATTCACGTGGTGAGTTTCAAAATGAATTTAAATCAATGTCATTTCATACAATTAAAAAAAAAAATAAGGCATCTTCAAAGTCTGAAAATGTATCCTGACATCTCCACAAAATCATGATCTTAAAAGACAGTAGATAGGCTACCACCTAGAGCTTACCAACAGGACAGTCTTTTTTGTTGCAGCTGTCACTGTCGTTGACCTCTCCGATGCACTTCCTGCCGCCGTACTGAGGATGAGGGCTGTTGCATTCACGTTTACGACTTCTGATCCCTCCACCGCATGTTGCTGAGCAGGTTGCCCATGGAGACCAAGGCCCCCAGCCTCCATCGACTGATAAAACACAGAGATTTTGTGTCAACGCCACAGTAGTAAGCAGTGTTTGCATATTCTCCTAGATTACAAAATCATGCTAATAAATACAGGTCATTTCAAGATTCTGAAAAATCTGGGTTAAAATACTTGACTGAACAGATACTTTAAGGAAAAAAAAAACAAGGTCCACTTTCTGGGGAGTAGCCAGTGAGTCGGAAGATTTACCACCACAAGAAACACAGCAAAATTGAGGTCAATATTTCTTGTAGGCGGCTAGTCCAAAACACATGTTGTCTTGGGCACGCTGCAAGGCACGACGAAGTAGCGCTGCTGTGATACTCACTCGGACAAGGCTCTGCAGTGCAGCGCTGAGTCTCTCGGCCATTCCCTTCGCAGTCTTTCCCTCCCAACTGAGGCATGGGGGCATTACAGTGTCGTATCCTGGTGATCTGGCCGTCTCCGCAGGTCACCGAGCAGGACGACCACGGTGACCACAAGCTCCATCCTCCATCTTGGCGAACTGAGACATCAGACGCGAGTAGCACAATAGCAAATTATCCTCTCAGATTTCCTCTGAGTAAAACAGAAAAGAAAACAGTCAAATCTGCCAAGGTCTGGAAAAAAAATAGCAACCAAGTTGTCTACAAGTAAATATTATGTGATGTTGGAGGCCATGGCCCACTTTCAAAGATGCTCCAGATTCTTGCGCCAGTGTTTAGATCACGCTGTGTAAGCTGTCAACCAGCAGTGAGACTGATTCAGACACTCACACAGATGCTTTGGAATGTTAGCCTCGACCAATGAAGGGAGAATCCCTCAATCCATCAAGAAGCCAATCCAGTATGTTCATTTTATCCAACAATATGTAACGAAAATCCCCAAACTCATATTTTACAGAAAGTGTCTCGAGTCATTAATATTGCATGACAGCCAAAAGTGAGTCAGTCAGTGAGGGTTATTTGGAAATAACTTCTACTGGGCACACCCTGCAAGCCGACCATGCAGTACAACCTCAATCAGATTCAACACACTTTGGAATGTTGCGCCTTAGGAGGTCTTGTTGGTGGTCTCTGGAGATCATTTTTTCCCCCCCCAAATTTAGAGCACATCTCAACACTCCCATCAAAACAACAATAGATCGTAAAGATGAGTCACATTCTCACCACGACTGTCACATTTTCTTGGGCTGCACTTGCGAGTCTGTATCGAAGGTCCTGTGCAGGGGTTGCTGGTTGCGTCACATGACCTTCCCCTCTGTTGAGTTCCTGTCCCGCAGGTGACTGTGCACTCTGTCCACTCGGACCATGGGGACCAGCCATGCTCACTGCCCTTTGCTAGACAAAATTAAAAATACAAAGATATATTTTTTGAAAAAAAACCCCAGCTGTTTCAATTGACCTCCACACATGTATTGACTTTTTTCTTGTTATGCATGCACATATGAAACGTGTGCAGTCTTATGTTAAAAATTCAGAATCAGAAACTCTTTATTGTCCCTCAAGGGGAAATTAATGTTGCAGCAGGAGCACACAGAGGACAAGGCACACAATGTCACAACAACATGACAGGACATTATTTTAAATGAGGTACAACCCAATCTCAATAAAAAAACAACAAATTAAAAGGAAACATCATACTTGTACACATGATTGCTAACACATGTTCTGTTTGTTAGCAATCACGGGTACAAGTATGATGGTACCCTCTTTTTGCTGTTTTTTTTATTGAGTCTGGGTTGTAGGTATTTTTTTAAGTTGTGTTTTATCTCATATATTTGTCAGGCTATAATATTAAATGGAAAGAAAAATAAAGTAAATTAAAGTCTGGTTACACTGTGTAACAATCAAGCGTGGTGTAAAATTTTGAAGATAATACAGTGGCAGAAAGCGTGCAACTACAAGCTATCACAGTAACGATAAAATTGTACAGAATAATAATTTATGGGTGTTAACTATTTGTGTTACTATCAAGTTGAGACAATAACAGTTTGCATTGTTCGTAAATAATGAAATTGATGTGATAAAACATTTCAAAAATAATTTCTTAAGTAAAAGATCAATTCTGCATGCCAGCAAACCGAGTGGAATTGAATACGTATGGCAATGTTGGTATGCAGAAAGAGGCTTGAGGCCAATAGTTGCTGTTAAGGACTTACGCAGACACACAGGACAACACTCGCCATCAACGAATGTAGGGCTGGCACAGGCCACTGCGGGGCAGGTAATTTGGTGACACACTACCTTGGACTCCTGTCATCAAGGAAAAATACGCTCATTGGACAATCAGGTCAATTGAAATTAATAGTGATTTTGTATAACTTGTCATGTCAAAAAAACTTCCCTGCCATTTATTTTGTGGTGGAGTGTGGATTCAAAATATTTTGGATAGCGATGTGGGGGTTGTGTTTGTATTTGGACCTCACAGAGGCAGTCATTCTCATATTTCCAGAAAAATAACCCAGAGTGCTTGATTTTTCAAATCAGTGTGTACTACACTCTGGTGGAATGGAGTTGTTTCATTTGCGTCAGCTCTACCTGGCAGGTACATTTGGTACAGCTGTCGACAACCCAGTCTTCCTTGTCGTCGAACAGTCGGCCATCCTGCCAGCACATGTTCTTCTCCTTGGTGTTCTTCATTTTCCCGAGGGCCTCCTTCATGACGGTGTTCTCCTCCGTCTGACGTCCAACAAGCACAGAAAGGTTTGAATTTAGAGATGTCACAATCTTGCTAATATAACAGCTTCATGTCTTTCATTAAGGTAGGCACCTGCAGCTATGCTAAGCAGTGGATAATAATCGAGCACAAGTAACAAACAATTCTTGCACCCCAAAAAAAACCCAACATTCAAAGTGGAAACATATTTAGAGAGAATTCCATCAATCACCTCTTGCTTTGAGGTACCATAGGCTCAAAGTAAATGTAAATAGACCACAAAGAGGAATGATTGATGAGAAAATGTGAATACTTGTAAATGTGGTTCGAATTACTATAAACATCAAAATGTGAAATAGTTCTGAAATTTTCTTTGTAACCTACGACCCAATTGGAGAGCAGTAAAGTCTGTGGCTGGACTTCTGCACACTTGGCAAGTGTCAGTCGATAAACTGCTGCCAAAATTTTGTGTCTGTGTGCTGAAGAAGGGAGGCAGAAATGTGCGGCGTTAGAATCTAAGACACCACTCGATCTGGAAGAGCCTCAGGGACCCTTTCTCATCTCGGCCATTTTTTTTCCAAGCTTCATGCCCAGACTCTCTTATTGCTGGGAGGCTCCCAGAGGAAACACATGGGCTGTTCAAACATAGGCAGACATTAGACGGGACCCCAACGCCGCCAGGGGAACACTTCCTATATCCACATGTAGCATGTCATAAAAATCTGTCTGATGAACAATAAATGCCACACAACACGGGACTCATCGGCTGAGCTACCTCGAGTAGCTATAAACAGCCCTGCGGTCACTTGCTGTTTACTTTTCGACTAATCTGCGTTACCTCATAACCTCTAACCCTCTAAAATGACAGGACAATGCCCTCTTCTAGTTGACTCCGAGCCATCTTCCTCCACTCGATGAATACTCATCCAGAAATCTGGCAACCACATTCCATGCTTTGCGACTTACCACTTTTTGCAAGCCGTCAATGAGGTTACTGACAACCACCCGGAGGCCATTGAGCTCCTGAAACATGGTGCTCAGCTCCTCGCAGGAACGGTCGCACATCTCCGAACCCACGTCATCTCTCTTCTGGCCAATGACGTTGGTGGTGATGGACGGACTCACGTCCATGATTTCTGCACTCTCGCTCACAATATTGGCATCATCTGGAAGAGGCATCAGAGGAATGGAAAACAGAAGTAAAATGATCAGGCAGCGCAGGGATTTCCCAGTTCTTCGAGGCCAAGCACGACAATATGAGGATTATAGTGTTTATTGTGTTCCCAAAAACAGATGCTCCGTCAGCAGTGAAAGAGATGGTTATTCTTTCCACAGTTAGCTGAGGGAGAGTGGGGATGTGGGCAGGGGTAAAGGGAGTGAGCTTCTCCTCCGTGATGAGAAAACCGTATCTGTCATAAATCTCCACCACCCTTCGGATAAGTGGGCATACACAATATGAACTGACCACACAGATAAATTTACACAGGAGCTGGCTATTCTGATTTACTAGTGACATCACAAAGCAAAAACAATATAATTTACATGGAACAGTAATCACTCTCCTCTCCTTCAAAGAGAAAGTTTTTTTTTGAGGGCTCTCAAGCAACATTTCCAGCTAGCTGCTTTGCCATTACTGTACATTGTATGTCAAATGGTAAAATCTACATTCTGTCAGCCAAGTCAATAGCGACATGACATCCATCCAATACAGTGTAACCCATCAATTAGGCAGGAAAAGACACTTTGTAATCACTGCAATCCCCTGTATTGTCTGCGTTTCTTGAAACAATGCACGGTAGAGTACTTTGTGATTGTGTATTTCGACTATCGTTGGCCTTTCCAACTTTTGACCTAAAAAGGGTGTAAAAATACTGCATGCTGCCAACAAAACGTATCCGAGCCATACTTCTCTGATCCATCCATCCAAAGAAATGAGAAACTGTTGCGAGTTGCTCGCCGTGATCTCAGTAGCACAAAGTACAAAGACCACGGATGCCATACATGCAGACAGTATGACATCTTTACGGCGCAATAAGCCACATGACATTTTAAGCTTCTGTTTCCACCCAGTTCAGGATTGTTTTTCTTCCTGAAGCCACAAAATGGGGAATTATGACATGATGACTTAAGTTAATGCATGACAGAGAAAGGAGAAGTTTGGACCAAACATTATAAATTGGCAAAGATTGATGGCAGACCAGGGCACTCTAAATCAACAAGTCACCCAAAATTGCCCGACAACAAACCGACTCAAGATAAAAGTTGTCTTGTCTTTCCTTTGTGGTCTGCTGGAATCATTCAAACCTCGGGAGGGCTTCATGCTGCGTGTGCATGACTAGTATGAAAGGATTTACACACCATTCACTCCCTGAGACACACACACTGCTTTTTTTTCTCTCTCCAAAAGCCAAGTATGATTAGCTTCTCACCCTTTTTCTTCTCAGCTTGTGTACGACAGACATTTTTAAGACAAATGCTGGAATGTTAACTTTGCTTGTGGCAAGTGTCATACATAGCGCATTTCATATGGATTGACTTTGTCCCACTGTATCCAGATCAGGTGACCGGAAACACGATTAGATACATGTTAAGTTCTTTTGAGTACGACTGCGGATCAGCAGCTTCAGTTTCTCATGAGAGCATTGATTGAGTTGAGAAACGCAACCTAATTAGCCAACGCTGTGACTTCTCTGAGGGTGCGTGCCTATGTGCAGCTGCATGTCGAGGCTGACTCCGCAGTGTGGTATTCACTTTCCCTTTCGTATTTTCTTTCCCAGGGCTTTTCTTGAAGTCCTGCGCAGTGGAAATAATTGCATGTGCGTGCATTTTTTTGCGGTCCACACCACCTCACGACCTTCAGGCCACTAACTACGTTTTTTTTTTTTCCCCTCAGCGGTACTGCTGAGAAATCTTGCCATACATCTGATCTGCAACTCCTTTGACCCACTTTAAAAACAAAGTTAAAATTGTGAGTCAGCTGAGCGCACGCAGGCAACCTTTTGGTGTGGGAAGTTAGTGCGGTTCTGATCTGACTGCACATTCGCACGTGAAAGACTGGCCCACATCTGCAAATATAATTACATTTGACACAACCTTTTTGGCTTCTCAAGGTCACACAAATAGAAACCCCTCTGGGTGAGCACATTGGGGAACTCTTTGGCCGGTCGCTGGCTGCTGCTTTAAGCGCCAAAGGACATACTGTACAGTAATTTAAGCATGTTAGTTAAAAAAAAAAAAAAAAAAAAAAGCGAAGGAGGAGTAATACTCTTTACCTTGTTTGGAAACTTCACAGTCTCGACTCAGCAGGACGTCCTCGATTGTGGTATCAAAAATGAAACGCACATTCTGCAGCAGACCCTGTTTGGTAACACAAAATGATCACTATCCTATCATGTCTACATCTGTCTGCAGCATGCATCTATCGATCTTTCTATCAACATGTTTTAATCATTGCACAGTGAGCAATAAGCTTCTACAGGTCAAGGTCAAGAAAGTCAAATTTGAAACTTTTAAGGCCACTTTGTCCAAATTCAAAATGTCAAAACTTGACATTAGCAAAATGTGAGCAGGATTCAGTGCGTATAATGAATATCTTCAGTTTCAAGATTTTTAAGGATCGGTGGACACACTGTTCTGTCAGTCACTTGCTTTGTAACAATCATCCTATACTGTTACTCTTGATCTAGAATTTAATGTTGATATTTACTTTTTTTTTCTTTTCCATGTCCTTGTTCAGCTGTTTGTTCACGCGCAATGGTGGATTTGTGTATTTTTGGTGGACCAGTTTATTTTTGTATTGTGCTCAGTAAAATAATATAGATAGATAGATAGATATTGATATAAATAAAATATTTAAATAATGTCCGAACTTTTCAAGGGTTGGAAAATTTACACAGGGTGAATATTCACCTATAATATTCACATCGGGTGAATATGTGAGTCACAAAATGTTACATTTTCATGTTTTTTTTTTAATTAAATGTTGACTTTGCATGCAAAGCATTGAAAATGCCACCTTCAAATTCATACACACAGACACACGCAGAGAAGCAACAGAGTGAGGGAGACAGAAGCTCAAATGTGAGATGTTTGTGGCTTCAGCAATTTGCTCAAGGGCACTTCAACAGCATGATTTGAACCTTCAAACTTTTAACACAATAGAGCCAAGTCCTCATGGGTTGAGCTACTGACAACCCTGAGGTTCTGGGGGGG
>CAAKHF010009351.1:3173-23549 GCA_901007745.1 Hippocampus kuda
TAAAAAACCCCCCCGGGTCCCCCCCCCCCCCCCCGCCATTTTATGCTCCTGATTTCATTTTTCATTCTGAACTTGTTACAGTGTCGCTGAAACTAGCGTGACGGAAATTGGAAAGCTATCCAAAAGATTGCCATCAGATGGTGAAAAACCAGCACCGTTACTGCTTTGACCTGCACGAAGGGGAGTTTTTCAGGGCGCACCCCCCCCCCCCCACAAAAAAATCTGTCACTAAACAAATTTGTGAATGCCAAACTGCAGCTATGTGGAGGGTCAGTGTAATTAATGATTGCTCACCTCTCAGCATTCCCATAATGAAACAAACACGGCACACCTGTGCAAACATCAGGACTTGTTGGAGTAAAAAGCCAGCGCTGAAGGCAAAATGTCACCATCCAAATAAACGATACCCGAGTTCAGACTTGTCAATAAAAGTCGCGCGGGCGAGCGGCGTGGTCGTAGAACAAAGGAGGTTAAAAAAAAAAAAAAAAGCAGGGAAAGCGGCCGGAGCACAAAGAGCGCAGCCATGTGTATGGGAGTGTGAACCACGTTATTGGGCCGGACGTTTGCCCCCCCCCTTCCCCCGATAGGTCATTGTGTGTGAATCAGACAGTGGAAGAGCACCCCCCACCGGTGCTGCATTCCCACCACAGATCGAAAGGGGGAAAAACATGGAAGAGAAGGTCAGCGCGAAAGCTTACAAAAAAAAAAAAAGCAGTCAGGCTCTCTCATTTTCGCGCTCTGACCCAGTCAGGGCAGATGTGCTTTCCATTCCAGCTGTTGCCATGCGTGGGGATGGCGCCATCTGCTTCAGCGCATGTGTGACAACCGTGTTTTTTTTTTTTTTTTTTTGGGTGGGTTTTTTTTGGGGATGAGTCAAATGGAGTAACTTTGCCATGCCAATCGTTTCAGGGTGACTGGAACATTGACAATCATGTTCGGCATTCATACATAGGAACCACACTTGCCAACGACACTGGCTCAACGTCTCTTCTTGTGCGGAGGGCGGGGCCAATCGGCAGGGGCTGCAGGTATAAATTTATGTGGACATCCCGGACCCCAAAATTTATTTCTGGGCATGCCGAAGGGGCTTCAAAACCTGTTGTTCGCCCCAAGCATCCATTGTTCTTTGCATGCCACTGTTCATGAAACTTGCAGGATTCATTCCCGGCAATCAGTAAACCCTGATTATTGTGAAATGGAATCTATTGTCATTCAAATATGTTCAATCACAAAGTACTTTGTTCGCATACCTTGTGGCATGTGATATGCCCCAAAAATAAGATCCCACTCCACAACTGTTGCCCCCAATCAGCCAGAAAGAAATGTTGACCGGCGACTTCAATATTAACCCTTAATTGGTCGAGGAACCATATTGGGTAACTTGAAATGTCAACTTTTCAAGCGGGGAGGACTTGTATTTTGTAAGCTTTTCATGGTTAACTATGATAAGAAACCATATTACAACTTTCGTTATCGGAGAGGAAGCACACTTGGCAACTTGAAAGTAAACTCTTTATTGGTTGAGCAACGATGGTTGGTCACGTCCAATGTTGACTCTTTTTCTGAGAAGGAACCGCATTTGGGAAATTGTTGTCAACTGTCTGATTAGGAACCATATATGGTAGCGTGGATGTTAAATCTTGATCGGACATGGATCTTATCTATGGTGGCCACATTGATGTTTAACCCTTTCGTGCACCCTGTAACCTGATAACATGATAAGCTGTCCACTGTAGCAACCGCTGTCCCCCGAAAGGGTGAACTCAATCGAGTACGGAACCATATTTGGCAAACCTAAATAGGGTGAGGCGCAGCATTTGATATTTTTCGCTTCTATTGATGAGGAACAATGATTGGTTCCTTTTTTTCTTTCTGGGAAGGAACCATATTAGGGCATTAAAAAGGAGCGATTTCAATCAGTAGAGTAAAATGTCAGCAACGAAAACTGTGAAGATGAAAAAAAAAAAATCGGCTTGCATTGTACTCCAATAAATGTCTACTTGAACGTTCTCAACACATTCATGCTCACACATTCAGCCACAGATCCTTTCAAAGCACCACTTACTCTTCCGCTGCCTTGACATCATGGTGCAGACAGTAGATTTCAATAAATAAAGCCAGAAATTTGACTGAAGGATTGAATAGGAGATGTGGGGGGGGGGGAACAAAAAAAACACTCAGAAAGTGATCTTTTGTGTGATGCTGGCCTGTAAAAGCTGATGAGACGTATAAAGCCATAAAGTGTTATGAGAGCCCGGGAGATGGCAGATTAAAAAAAAACGTGCCAGGGCAATTTCCAGCGATACCGTGGAAGGCCGCCGCTAATCTACAACTGCGCTGTGCTCCGGCAGCCTGAGAGAGAATGGCTTGTATTTCAGCAACCTTCATGAAGCCACTTCACCAAAGGGAAGCGGACAATCAATTAATGCCCCCCACCCCTCCCTCCTCGCCCCCTCCGCTGCAACAATGGCGCGCCCGGACCGGGAGAAACGCTTTAAAACCTGCCGTGCGCGACCCCTGGACAGGCATTGAGCGGGAAAATCCCCATTTTTTTTTTCTTCTTTGAATGCCCCCTTGGTTTTCTTTGTGTGTGTTCTCATGCGGCGTACGTGTGCTGAAAGGCAAACTATTGAGCGTACATCCTTAAAAGCCAATGAAAATAAAGCCGGGGGGGGGGCGGGAAATGGTCGCCACTCCGAAGCAACAGGGAGGAAAGCACCGGAGCGAGTCCGAGAAAGCAATCGGGAGACTTCATAAGGTTTAGCGACCTTCCTCTCAAATATACGCCGGCCATAAATTCCCCACTTAATGTCCTCTAGGCTCCGCTTTTTTTTTTTTTTTTTTACAGCCGGCGACAATGGCGCTGAGTGAGGGCCTATTTTTATTTTATGTTAATCAAACGCGTCAACTTTCAACACTCGTGCCTGATTTCCACAACCGGTAATGAAAGTTGACATTACGCTTTGTTACATCACGCCAGACACTCATAATGGCGAATAATCCGAATGTTAGCGTTAGCAAACACATATGCAGCCCACATGGCCTCCGTGTGCGAGGCTGTGCAAAACGCCACTAATGGCTTTGCGCGGCAAGTCAATTTTTGTTCGGAAGATAGGTCGGATACGAAGGACTGTTGGGGTGCATCAAAATGCGACAAGAATAACGTTGCGTCATTTATTAGTCTATTAGCATACTTGCCCGTAACATTTTTTTAAAGGTTTGTGGGAACGGTTTAATTCAACCTTTAGAGACGACAATGACTTTAATAACAAAATCTACACAATGGAAAAAAAATTCTTAGCCAGCTCATTTTTTTCTTTTTTATTGATTGTGACAAAAAAAATGCAGAAAATGACTAAATGGGAATTATGCTAACATCAAAGAATAGTCTTAGAATTTAGTCATGTTTTTTTTTGTGGGTGATTAAAAATCCTCAGAGCACAGTTGTGCGTGTATAAATTGTTTTTTGTGAAATTAATGTAAAAGAAAATTAGGAAATTTCGTATTTTTATTCACCTCCCCCCCCAAAAAAAAGAAAACAGGTCAAATTTGTCATTGTTTTCTGAATTGGAATAAAGGAATAAAAAAAAATTAGGCTCTACTTTTTTGTGTTTTTCTTATAAAACCCCCAAATATTCAGTGAAATTGTAATTTTTTTTAATGTAATTTTAGAGAAAAAGTCATGATGGGAATAAAGTCCAGTTTTTTCCTGATAAGAACGTAGTATTCACTTCAACGTTAAGAAAAATTCACACTGGCAAGGTTTTGAAAAGAATGAAAGATTCTTTCATGTGATATTAAGAGATAAAATGTTCCAGATAAAAAATAGAAAATAGTAATGAAGTTGGATATTTTTTTTAAGCTCTTCCGAGAATAAAAAAAAAAAATGGAACCGTTTGCATATGTCTTAGCACCGCCGAGCATGCAGCATGGCTCATTGTGGCATGCTAGTCATTAACTCCACTCTATCCAATGCATTACTCATTGCTTTCTTTGGAGAAACTTCTTTAGTTTAGCTTTTTTGTTTTTTGGTTGCTGTAATTCTCAGTCGTGTATCCATGACTGTGTGATGTCATCGTCTTTCTGTTGTCATCTGTCATCGACGGCTCGTCAAGAGGTTGCGACCGTTCTGCTTTTTACAGCATTCTTGATTTTATGTCGGAACATTTTTTTTTGTACATGAATGGACAAAAAAAACTTAACACAAGGCCAGGTTAAGTCTTTCCCTCGGAGGGCAATGGCACTTTCTACTTCCCTTTTGGAAGTCCCTGATCATCCAACGTGGCTTTTGTTGTTGTTGTTGGTGCCGTAGAAAGAAAAAGAAGTAACGGTTGGTCGCCGTGGCCTTGCTTTCACGTTCGACAGAGGGGTGATCATTGGCACCGTGGACTTGATAGATGTCTTTAATAACCTCTCGCTGCTTTTTACGGCCCTCCAGGATTCGTTGTTATTAAGATGGAGGTCTTATGATGAGGACCGCCGCTTTCATTGTCTCCCGCATCACGCGACGCGTCGGCCCGAATCGACTCACTGTCCAAAGACGCAGCTGAAAAGCCCGCCCGGTACTTCCTGATGACTGTAAAGGGAACTCCACCCCCAAAATTTCTTGACGATACATTGGTACCTCTACTTATGAAATTAATTGGTTCTGGAAGACATTTTGTAAGTAGAGACGCGTTTTCCATGTAAATGCCCTAATCCGTTCCAAGCCTCTCAAAATTCAGACATAAATGTTTTGTTAAATTGCTCCATGTACAACACTTTGTATGCAGCGATGGCTGTTTGAAAGTGTTCTATAAATACAGTTGAGTTAAGCATAAAAATGCGTAATCGCGCAAACTATCAACAACCGCCATTTTGTGTTGTCTGCGAGTGGAACTAGCAACCTCGTTCTGTGAAGCAGCGTCATTTCCCGTTAGCATACCGTAGGCCGCCACGGTGTTCTTTGTGTCTAAATTGTCAACATCTTCAAAATGGTTGACGTGTACGTACAGGTGCGTTGTGTGTTTGGATCCTAAGCTGCAAGATGTTTAATGGCAATGTATTTTTAAATGTACAAGCGCCTGAGGATGTTTGGAAGCGTTTGAAATGTGTTTTGGCAACACAGCTTGTGGTATATTCATGGTTGAATCTTCCTTCTGGCAATTCTAATCAGTTTTATGGAAACGTTTGTTATTTGAGGTTAAGCTTGGTCCGTATCCACCGCTGTATTTAAAACTGGAATGATTCACTTGTTCCTGGAGTCACTTTGAGTGTCGGGGTGTTGCGGTGACTGGGATGTCTCTGATGAAATCCACCTGCCGACACGTGTCCACGCTAATTCAAACACCACTGACCAGTTGGACGATGGCTTTAATGATCATTTGCAGCACGGAGACAGCGAGGCGGAAGCGGCGCTCGTCTGGGGAATCGCGGCGGGACGTCGGGAGCCATAAGGAGTCGTCTCTGCCGCACAGACCAACGCCAACACTTTATTGCGCTTCCATTTCGTTTGGCGGTGACTCGAAACACTCTCCTCTAGTGGTTCTAAGTAGCTCGGGCAGACTGTAGGTTTGGTGAGGGTCCATGTTTTATTAATTTGCAGATGAGCTCAGCTATTGATGGGCGCTTGGCCGCCCATGGGTTCAATTAGGATAATACAGGGAGATTATGGGCAGCTATTTAAGTGCGAGTGTATCTCTTCCTGACATTTATAGTTCAAACGCAACAAATTTCACCGAGAGGCGCCGATCTCTGGTCCTCTCTAGCAGGTTAGTGATGGCCCTCCTATTGAACCTTATCATGCGCCTTGTAACCCGATAACATGATCAGCTGTCCACTGCAGTAACCGCTGTCTCCCGAAGGGTTAAAGCGGAGTTACATAGAGCGATTTTCAACATCTTATCTGATTTTGAAAACGCCAAAGACCCTACACATGATGAAAAAATAATTTGGAAGTGTGTCCCTACTCTTTTTATCGTGTGGTGTGTACTCCAAATGACCCACATGATCGTAAGAAGGCAAAAATGCCCAAATTCGGCCCAATTGTCATTCCCGCTTAATTGGCATTTGATTGGTTTCACATCACAATCATAAGTTGACATACATCAGTATTTACTGGCGGAAATACTGAACAGGTTTAACACCTACGATTGTCGGCCCCCGACCGTTTCCTGAGCAGCTCGTGGATCGCTCAGGATAACATGCAGAGACATGCTCAAATTTGGTCCGAATGGCGAACTGTGTGAAGCACAATCAAGCTCCAAAGCGCCATAAGTGACAATTGTGATAATCGGTCCGCTTCGTGTCACAATTGCAGAGTCAGCACCTTAGTCAAAATCGGAAAGGATTTGCGATCGTAAATATCAGGCCGGATTGTTGGCTCTTTATGTTTTCTGAGCAGATCGGAATATCAGAATATCGCTATTTAACCAACCCCGCACCATCGGGTAATCGCTCAGGACATTTTATTGCTATCCAACCAATTTGCTCACTTTGATCACAAGGGACAGCGCACACTCAAATTTGGTCTGATTGTCGTCGGAATGTGAGCGACCGGCTTGAACGGTCTGAAAGCGAGTCGTGTTTTTTTTTTTAGGAACACAAGCTAACGCCGGCCATAAAAGTCTGCGGCGCGAGGGACAAAAAAGACCGCGCTCAGCGGCTTTCTGCGGGTGAACGTTTATGATGATCGATAGAGGCCTTGACTGTGACTCGGGCCGCGCAATGAAAACAGTCTACTGTACATTGTCTCCGGAGCACATTGTGTGAAATTGAATGGGCGGAGGAGGTTGGAGGAGGGGGAAGCCGTAAAGTGGAAGCGGAGACGCTGACCCGAGCATGCCAAGCCTGTCGGTTATCTCGGCGATGCGTTCGAAACACTGGCTGGCTCGAGAGAGACTTACCACTTTGCTTTCTGCGCACGTGTGTGGGGAAATGTTTATCAGCTGTGTGTTTAGGCTACGCCTGGGCTGAGATGAGCCAGCCCTCGGCATCGGCCAACAGAATTTTCAGGGCCAGCGTCGATGGATTTGTACACAAGAAGAAGGTCCTCCAGCTTTTACGCAAGTCGTAAGAGCCGGCCGGGGCCTTTTTATCTACTTTAAATACCCCCTCAACCGTACGGCAAGTCGCACTTTTACGATCTTTCAATCTGAAGTCAGTCGGCCCGGAGACATTTGAAGTAGTTGCTTTTGAACTGTCGGAAAACACTTGAGCTCCAAATGTGAGTTATGTGTAGGGGAGTGGAACCCTTAATTGGGGAATTATTTCATAACACAGGGTGGTCTTTAAGACCCTTGTTATAGTTCGGGTCAGATTGACCCATTTTAAAGTTTAAAAATGTGTGTGGGGGGGGGAAATACGAGGAAACCATTGACATTTTTTAAAGCTGAAGAATCAGACTTTTTTTCATGTAAAAAATATGTTTGGGCAAACTTTTTTATTTCTCATTTTTTAACTTTTAAATTAAAAATTACTTTAATAGTTAAGCACTTAGACTTTTAAAAGTTAAGAGTCAAAGCAAAACTGTTTGATTAAAATATGCAAGAACCGTTTTAGTTCTTACCTTTTAAATGTTTTTAGATTCATGCTTTATTTTATTGACTGAACAGGAAATCAAACTGATATGTAACGTTTAAAACAATTCTCAAAAATTCTTATTACGCAATAATCTTTTTGTTCTTGTCTTTTTTCATTCATTTATTTTTAATTAAGTTTAAAAATGTAGGGAAATTGTTTTAAAAAAAAAAAGCATTTTAAAAAATTAATGGGATGGAGTCCAGCCAGCGCAGGCTTTAAGCGGATGATATTTTTGTGGCTCAAACAGTGTAGGCATACGAAAGGCACGCTAGCATCCATTTTTCAGTGTCCACGGCATTTGAGAGTGGAGACAACGGCCTGATTTTTCAGGATTTTGAATCCTTATTTTAAATACTTTCCTTTTTTTTTAATCATTCAAATTTTTCACAGTTCTCAGCAACAAATTTTCTCTGTGGTCTGCGAAATTTAAAAAATATTTTCATTTCCAGCCAAAACTGGCGAAGCAAGGCTAATCGACACGCTAGTCCACTACCAGTGCATTTTTCATACTCTTGAACCCACACAGAAGTTGACTTGTTGGCCAGTGACGTCACCGAAAGAGATTAATTGGCCGATCAGACCATGTGACTGCAAAACACGCGATAAGAGATCGGTTGACTTTATACTCCAAACGTCACAGTAGACGATAGTCCGTGTCATTGATGAAAGAAGGAAACTTTCAAATTGACTTTCCCTCATCCTGCCAAATACTTGAGAACCGTAACACGCTCAACCCCCAATCTCCTTGTCCAACTGCCGAGTGCCATCCCTGCCTCCCCCCTCGTCTTTCCGCTACGCTAGCCAGGATGGGGGCAACAGGGCACCGCTAATATGCGCGCCGGGTCATTAATTCTTCGCATGGCGGGCGAGTCTTCTCTGATACCGAGGCGAAAAAAATGGCGGCGGGGAGGAGGCAAAGCAGATGTTTGGCTTGGCGTCGAAAACCTCAAAGGCGCGGAAGGCAATGGGCACCTCATGCCAGGCAGCAGCTGCCCAAACACGTCCTGGCAAAGAGCAGCTCGGATTGAGCTCGCCTCTGCTTTCCATCGCGTTAGCCGTGACGTTTTGGTTACAGTGAAAACACCGAAGGCCCCGTTTCTGCTAAGGAAGCTTGAAAGGGACGAGATGATTCGCAGAGCTTGAAAGCGGAAGGTGAAAGCAGACGCCGCAAAAGTCGAGCATTTTATTGTTGTCATGTGGATGGTCTCGTCTTTGGAGGGTAGAGATGAGGATCTGAGACCAAAGGACATGGCCAAAAAGAAAGGAGACATTTATGGGGGGGGGGGGTTTCATTGTTTTTGCTGGCCGCGGTAAAAACCTAACAATATATGCGCATACATAGACCCCAGAACAAGGACAGTTCATTTAACTCTCTCCTGCCTCTCCACTCAACTGATTTGAGTCATTCATCACCGCACACCTTCATATCTGTGTGCTGCATAGTATGCATGTGTGTGTGTGCGCGTGCGCGCGTGTAAGTACATGCTCATAAATGTGTGTTTGTGTGTGTTTGGGAGAGATTATGAGTGACTATCTTCCACATTGTCTGCTGAATTTGTCAAAACGAGGCAGGTTGTGCTGCCCCCTGCTGAGCTTTTCGAGCATTTTTTTTATCCTTGTGCGCCTCTTCCAATTTTTGGATGGAAGGGTGAACTCATTTGATTGTTGGTAATTTATTTGTCACCTTGTGTGTAATTGACGTTTTTCGTTTTACTTTGTTCCAGTCGCATTTAACGAAGAAAAAAATGCTAGCTAACTGCCAAGGAGTAGTTCAATTACAACCTAACAATTGATATTATAAGAGTCATGGTTGAAGGTCCTGATCACAAATTACTAAAATTGTGAAAAGTATGAATGACCAGTTTTGTTTTTTCCAAATCGCATTTTCAGAATATATGTCTTCTTAATGACACCGAAGTTGATATTCTTGGAGAAGGGAGGGGTATAATACTACAAGAATAAATTCATAATTATGATGACAATTGTAAATATGCCTTTCTCTCGCTCTTCATCTAAAATTCAGAGTGAGGTGCTTTTAAGAATCTGACTTTATTTTTATAAAATCTAGGCTTTCCCCCCATTGACTATGGGTAAAAAAAGGTGAACTTTTTTTTTTAGGACTTTGGCCTGTAATCTTTCCTTTAAATATGACTTTATTTTTGTAAAATAAGAATGTTTTTTTTTCCTTCAGGAAAACATGTTTGCTTTTCTTCATCTATTATTGCTATAATGTGTATAATTGTGCCAAGTGTGATTTAATTTGTATTATTACAGTACACAAGTGTTGGCTGTTCCAATGTCATCCTAGATAATAGCACTATTTCTTTCCAAAGGTCCACTGGGGGTTGCATTCCTCAAACAATAACAACAAGCACCAATATGAATGCCTTACTTGACTCTGTGTAATACTAACGAGGCCGTCTCTCGTACAGTAACACCGTCATGAATCAGAGCAATGCCTCATGCCGAATTATCATCCGCTCATTCGTCATCTCTAATTTAGCATCAATCATGGACAGGCACGCTAATGGGGACCAGCCGCGACTGTGGGGTAACTATGGTGACGTGGGTCGCACGAATACGCGGGATCTGTTATTGTGCGGGTAAGACAAGGACACGCGGTGTGCTTATTAAAGTCTTTGGCTGCTCCTGCCTGACACAACAGGTCAGAGCTCATTAGTGAGGCGCTCAATGCATCTCCAGTCGTTCATTAAGCAAGACTGCGAGGACCAAGACAGTTGCCGATTAGAGTTTTGATGTAGGAAAGAAAACAAAAAAAAAGGATAGGTCCATAGATATCAAAGCAGAAAATATTTTTTTCAAAAAACACGCCCCAAAATTTTTATTTTTGAAATGATTTACAAGAACAGTGTCAATGTCATGTTAGGTTCATGGACACAACTAAATTCAAGAGGAAAAAGAAGAGAAAATGCTGATGGAAAGAAAAGCTGAGCTTTCTCCTTGCTTTTCGGATCAACAGACCTGAATGGACAGGCACACAAACTCATGAAGGGCTGCAATGAGTATTTACTTGTTTAGTAGTCGTTTTCTTCACCGAACAGGAAGAACAAGTTAAAAGCCGCGATGAAAGGTGCAACTTGGGACTTTCCATCAGTGTTTTGGACCTAACTACAATGGAGAAAGGACAGAAAAATTCTCAACCACGACCTCCCTGAGACTTCAGAACCACCCCAAAATCGTAAACGAGTCAAAGTCCTAAACTTGTCATTTTGGCAGTCCGATTTTAGCATGAGTTTGGTCCCGGTTCTTAAATTATTGCTGATTCTTTCCCCTCCCTGATGTCTGATCAGGAAATATCGCGAGGTCACAGCCGCGTCTCTCGCGTTTGGCAGCGGCTTTGCAGGCTCTGGAAATGCGCCTCCCTCAGGATGCGGTTGATGTGCAGATAGCAGGCGGGCGGGTCGCACGAGTCACCGCAGCTGAGGGGACTACAAGGTCCCACGGCGCAGCGGCTGCCGCTGGAGCTGCCCGACGTGTGCTCCAGACTGCTGAGGCTGCTGGAGCTATTGGACCACTGAAACAAAATCGTACCTTGTCAATCATCAAGTACAACTTTATTGTCAAATGTGCTGTATGTGCAGATGAAATTTCTTCCCTCTCACAACAAGAGGAGCCGCTGCGGGTGCCCGCGCCGCCATCAAAAGAAAAGTTCACAAAAAATGACAAAATAATACAAGACAACACATTAGACACAGACCATCGTGCGATCTTAACCACTTTCCTGCATACACGTTGTCTGAAGCAGTTCTAGATGAAAGTGGAGCGAATCAAAGTGTCCTTTTCACCAGTGGGTCAAAGACGTCATGCTAAAATGCATTATGCAACAGTCGTGTCACTGCTACTAAGCCTTTCGTCTCTGCCCATTTTTTTTTCCTTTTCACGTTTGATGTCCCTCACGGTTAAAAGAACTGGTGTGCATGTGGCTAGCTTTATAAGAGAGTCAATTTTTAAGTGTACCTCTGAATCCCAGGCATCCCGTCCCGGCTCGGGGGAGAGCGGGTGAGATTGGTTCGGCCGTTTGGCTTGAGGAACCAGGTGGCCGCTCTCATCACCACCACTGTGCTGCCTTTTCCTGTGGAACAAACAAACAAACATACACTAACAGTTAAATGAACTCGGTATACTACAATACATTAGCACCAGCTTTACAGATGTCAGATCCTTGGGGTGACACTAAAAATATTATACAAGAGCTTTTCAAGTCCTCAATTCGCTACCCTTAAACATCAGCTTTATGGATTACACGTATCTGTCTGTGAATGTTAAGGTAATGACGTTCATATTGATTCTGCACTTTTCCTTATCACTTGCTGATCAATGCTTACACGAATGACTGGACACGTAAACACATGAGCTTCTATTCATTACTTTAGCGCCGAAGGACTCACTCACCTGCTTTCAGTCAACATGTGATGACCATAAATGCATCAATGTCAATGAATTCCTTTGAGGATCTCCGTCTATGTCCTATAAATAACCTCGCTAGCAGTTAGCTTGCATTTGTCAGTGTATCTAACTGGATCCCCAATTGGGTTTTAGGTGATGAAATTAGCCATTGCTACGAGAGAGAAACAATAAAGTCTATATATCGGTGTGCATATGCAAATTCGCTGATATTTTACATCACGTAATGGCTAAATAGTGTATCACAAGCTCTTTCGTCTTCGTCACTCACAAGCTAACAACGTTAGCCTTTACGCTGATAAGCGAAAGGTAGCCACCTAAAGTGAATATGTTAAAACACGTTTTAAATGCCTTTTTCGCAGCGTTTTAATATCCACACATCTGAAGAACAAGATCGAACTAAAAAGCTTTTCGTGTTGAAATCCAACAAGCTAATACACGTCGTTCGCAACCATGGCCAGCCGCTGCGTTTGTGTTTACATCATACTGCGCCTGCGCGGAGACCTTTACTGACGCATTCAGGTCATATTGGAAAAATGGCAATTCCGTTTTGTGTCCTGCATTTTGGGTTTCTTTCAGAGAATAACACAAAATAGCAAACAAAAACATCACTGATGATCTTTTATCATTTTTGGCCTATTTTCTGTATCTTTCATAAGCATTTCATACAATGATTTATTTAGCACATTGGCGGATTGACTGGAAGGCACCATTGAGTACTAATCTAATCAATTTTATACCACTTTCTCTGAAGTTTTATATTGATTTAAGACGTTAAGGGCGCTGTTTAACGTTGAATTTATTAGCATTTAAGGGTGACTGAGAAAACTATATCCGAAAGATGTCGCTGTTTACAAAAGCATCCGCATTAAACGCACCCGTCGCTCTTCTACCAATTTTATTGATTTTACACAAACAATTCATCGTAATATAACACAGATTGAACTACACTTACACTACCGTAACATTTATTACAAATGGGGGACATTTTCAAAACAAATCTCTTTTTGACGTCATTTGAAACACGGAAGTGATCAACCAATGATCAACCATCGTGAAAATAGCAAAACAGAACCCCGCCCCTTTTTCCTATGACTCAAGGCAAAGCACGGAGGGGTGATTAAGAAGAATCCTCAGCGGCATCAGCGCAACTCGTATTATTATCATTGATTTAAAGATAGAAAATCGACAATGGGCAGTACCGACTCAAAACTGAACTTCAGGAAAGCAGTGATTCAGCTGACAACAAAAACGCAGGTTAGACGATTGTTGGAAATGTATGCGACGAGCACATAATCAGGCAACGCGTTCACAACACACTGTCCCCTTGTTGCATTTAACCATGTAAAATGATCATTTGGCGTTTCTTTGATTGAAAGACCGAATTCACGGAAATGGAAATACGTCACGTTACCAGCATGATGATAATGTCATCTGCTGTCATGCAACATATTTCGAAAAAATAATGGCCTGGTTAAATCAAAGTTGCACGGCGTTGACATGGATGCGGCAGGTGCATCGTGTTTACATTGTCATCATCACTCGCCGGGCAGGCTACACGATAGATACACAGTGCACTGGCAAGCCACACCGATTTCTAGATTTCTGTTTATTTAACAATTGCTAATATTCTTTTGCAGCCTGTGGAAGCCACGGATGATGCCTTCTGGGACCAGTTCTGGGCGGACAGCACCACCACAGTCCAGGATGTCTTTGCTCTGGTTCCAGCTGCAGAGATCCGCGCTCTACGAGAGGAGTCCCCCTCTAATTTAGCCACCCTGTGTTATAAGGTAAACACAACATGCAGATTGCTAGCTTTGCCGGACTTTTTGGAAACTGCGTCACGGATCATTGCTTCCGAACAATGTCACGGTCTCAGATGTGGAAGTCACCTCCCTCCCTCCTGCTTTCTTTTCCACTTCCTGACTCCTGCCCGAGGTCGCCCCTGACAAAAATACACTTGATGCTACAAAGAAGTGATATGCTTATGAAGTGGCCGCAGGCGTTTATTTTCTGCGCAGCGAGTACCAGGACCTATTAGGGGTACGCTGTTTCAAGATAAAACAAAAATACAACACGATAACAGTAACGCGATTGTTTGAGCATTTCTAGCATCCATCCTTTTTCTAATCCGCTTATCCTCATGAGGTTTGCAGGTGTGCTGGAGCCTATCCCAACTCCCTATGCAGCCCCACTAGTCCAAAAAAAAAAGCATTCTGATTAATATTACATTTGTGGAAGATGAGTTAAGCGGTCAAACCCAGCCGTTTGTGGCCATCTCAGCGAGTGGCCATTTTGTCATTTCTGTTGACTGAAAATGTCATCGCGGTTGATCACAGGTACCGACCACTCGTGCCTCAGCTTCAGAAAACAGCTGAGTCGCATATATATTCACAAGACCGAACACTTGGGACTGGAGAAATTGTCTTTGAAATGAAGTGCAGTTGTAAATAAATCATAAATGACAACATGTTTTGTGGCACTCATCCTCAGGCTGTGGAAAAATTGGTGCAGGGCGCCGACTCGGGCTGCCCCAGCGAGAGGGAGAAGCAGGTGGTCCTGAACTGCACACGTATCCTGACCCGCATCCTCCCCTACATCTTTGAGGACCAGGACTGGAGGGGGTTCTTCTGGTCCACCGTGCCTGGTGCCGGCCGGGCCGGGGTGAGTGAGTGGGGGGGAAAAAAAACAAAACAAAACACAAGTTGTTGTCTGAGAAGACACTTCGGTTGCCTCACTCTGATGACATGGCCTGAACGGCGAACGTTGTTTCCTCATTCCAGCCGTAGGAGGGATATTGTCACTTTTTCATGAAGATTCTTTGTTTGTTTCATGGTGAATTGTAGGTTTTGTTTTGAAAGCTCATATGATAGGACAACATGGCGCTTTTGGTTGGCCGTTCCTTTTTGGGAGCCAGCTGAGGTTGTCTCCAATGGCAAGGAGTCGACGTTGTTGATGTGCCGCCTGGGACAGAGGACACGCATACACACTCATATGATCACACAAACGTATTTATCAACACCTTTTCTTGGCTTTTCCCTTTAAAACGTTTTGTCAGGTTAAATAAAAACGAAAGTACCGCTCGTGTGTAACGTTTAAGAATGACTTGTCAAGCTGTGTTTATTTGTAGGCGGAGGAGCTGGATGACGACGAAGGCGCTCGCCCACTGGCCGAGTCGCTCCTGCTGGCCGTCGCCGACTTGCTTTTCTGCCCCGATTTCACCGTGCACAGCCACAGAAGAGGCCCGGTAAGTCCTTCGTTTCCACTCGCTGACGATAACCGGAAGCACGGATCGGATTTTACTGGCCGTATTTTTATTTTCTCCCCCGTCAATGTTTCTTCCTTCCTGCCGCAAATCCACCCCACTAAACCTGTCGCCCGAGTCGGCTTGAAAAATCAAAACGGTGTGTGACGACACCGTCAGTCATAACAGGAAGAGTGCTTTGACGCTAATGGGCCCAAAGGAATGTTGTCAGTCTGACTGACTTGAGTTTTTGCCCTTTGTGTCCCGTGCAATTAAAGAGTCACCGTTGGCCCTTGTGTGATTGTCTTAGTGGGAAAGGATTGCTTAAGTGACACAAAGATCAACACAAAATGGTCAACATTCTTCTTTAGAATGGAATGTACTATGTATACTGCAAACAGTATACATACAGTTCAATGAAAACTACTGCAAAATGACCAGTTTTGAGAATCCCAATCCCGAATCCCAAATCAAAATATGCAAAAAAAAAAATGTCCAGTGTTTTTTTTATTTATTTTCAGCCTCAAAATAATGAAAACAAACCAAAAATTGAGCAATTGCAAGTCTCATCTCATTTTTGGCTCACGTATGTTGCAGGACTCGGTGGAGAACTTGCACGCCATCGACAGCTGTGAATACATCTGGGAAGCTGGAGTGGGCTTCGCGCAGTCCCCACCTCTCAACTACATCCATGATTTGAATCGGTCAGTTCGACTTCCGTTTGGTCTTTTCTCTCATCTTGTCGGGTTCACTTTTGAGGGCTCATTTTTGACTTATTTGTGTTTGTCGTTTGGATTTGATGCCGGTCAGCACCGAGTTGCTGAGGTTGCTGCTCACCTGCTTCTCCGAGGTCATGTACCTGCCAGCGTCCACCGATAACCACATCCTCAACCCCTGGGTGACCTTCTTCTGCTCCACTGAGAATCGGTAAACCGACAGATGCTATGTGTGTGTGTGTGTGTGTGTGTGTGTGTGTGTGTGTGCTCTCATGCTTATATGCAAGTAGCGGGCCAAGCATAAGCTTCACTGGCATGACTTAAACCACCTACCGTCATGTTGCGGATATAGTAACCATCATTACATTCAATATACGGTATATCCACCAACATGGCATAAAAATGAACGAAAAAAAGAAGAAGAAATGCATCGTGCTAACAGATTGAAGCATGAAATCACAATGTGCACACTGTTTATTCTTTTCGATATATTTACTGTTTGTTTATGAAGTAAAAATACTGTAGAGTGCCATTTTTTTGCAAAAACTACGGCTGGTGTTTTTGTGACGCACTAGTGTACAGTGAAGGCATTAAGCTGCAAAAAAAGTGACATCCATGAGTAATTGACGCCCACCCAAAAAGGTTTGTCATTGCCAGGAAATGCTAGAAGAGGGCAGCCAAAGACTTATGACTGTTAGACAAGGCTATGGCCTGACTAAATGAAACTCCTCCGCTGACTTCAACATGGTTCCTTGCAACCGAGATGGCGGTACGGAAATATTTTTACATCAGATATGGCTTTGTTCAGTAAATAATGAAGAAACAAATCCAACCGTGAATATGCTATGCTATCACTATTGACTGTGTTATTTCTCTCCCGCAGCCATGCTTTGCCGCTGTTCACCTCGCTGCTCAACGTGGTGAGCGCCTACGACCCGGTGGGCTACGGCATCCCGTACAACCACCTGCTCTTCTCCGACTACCGGGAGCAGCTGGTGGAGCAGGCCGTGCAGATCCTCATTGTCACCCTGGAGCATGACGGAGGGCCTTCCCACTGCCCGTCTTCTCCGTCCAGCGTAGAAGAACATGAGGTTTTGCGAACAAAGACCACCGCCGTCTATTTGAGTGGTGATGATTCGCTTGAATAATGATTCCCTTCTCTGTGTGTGCAGTCCACCGGCCCCGAAAACTTGTTTGTGAATTATTTGTCGAGGATTCACAGAGAGGAAGTATGGCCTGGACAATTGCGGTGAAGGTTACGTGAGGATCTTGCCCCTGAAGGTTCTGTTTGTGTTTTATCCAGGATTTTGATTTTGTACTGAAAGGATTGGCTCGTCTCCTCACCAACCCTTTGACTCAAACGTACCTGCCTAATTCCACCAAAAAGATCCAGTTCCACCAGGAGCTCCTGGTACTCTTCTGGAAGCTCTGCGACTTCAATAAGGTTCTCAGAAACATTTGTCGTATGACAAAATATGACATAAAAGATGTTTTCAGGATTTGGGAGGATATGACATCATTAGTATTTTGCTTTTTTTTTTTTTTTTTTTTTTTTTGCCACCATCTGCTCCATTCAACATAGATGTGAAGCCGTCCCCGCAAACAGGGCTTTATAGCCTTCAAGTAAATATTAGTTCAGTGATTGAAGAAAAGTAAAGCACGCATTTCTTCGTATGGAAACGAAAGCTATTTTCAAGATGAATTCCCTTTTTCACACACACTGGAATGATTTGAAACTGTAAGAAATGAACATTTCATGTGAGCTGAGCAAAATTAAAAGTCAGCTCGTTTTGTGTTCCCATCCCAGAAATTCCTCTTTTTCGTCCTCAAGAGTAGCGACGTTCTGGATATTCTGGTTCCAATCCTCTTCTACCTTAATGATGCCCGAGCTGACCAGTGTAAGTCTTCTCGTGTGTGTCAGTCAGCTCTCCCGGCATTTCAAAGTTGTCTTTGCAACATGTTTTTTTTTTTTTGTGTGTGTGTGTGTGTGTGTGTGTGTGTGTGTGTGTGTGTGTGTGTGTGTGTGCCTGCAGCCCGCGTGGGCCTCATGCACATCGGCGTGTTCATCCTGCTGCTGCTGAGCGGCGAGAGGAACTTCGGCGTGCGCCTGAACAAGCCCTTCGCCCTCCATGTGCCCATGGACATCCCGGTGTTCACGGGCACTCACGCCGACCTACTGATCGTGGTGAGAGGACCGACCGCGTCACCATGGAGACCAGGCGATCCTTTTCCCTACTCGTGAGAGCCAACCAGCTGTCGCTTTGTTTGTTTTTGCAGGTCTTCCATAAGATTATCACCACGGGCCACCAGCGTTTACAGCCTCTCTTTGACTGCCTGCTCACCATTGTGGTGAACGGTGATTCATTCGCCTCATTGTTATGGATTTTGGAGCCCCTTCTATCAAAATAGTTTGAAAATTTACATTTTTTTCCCACCCCCCTCAGTGTCACCATATCTGAAAAGTCTTTCCATGGTAGCGGCCAATAAGTTGCTCCACCTACTGGAGGCCTTCTCCACTAGCTGGTTTCTGTTCTCTGCCGTCCAGAACCACCATCTTGTTTTTTTCCTCCTGGAGGCCTTCAACAACATCATCCAGTATCAGTTTGACGGTAAAGGGGCACCCTTCGAATTGCTTTGATCATACTTTTATGTGACAACTCCAAAGGGTTTTTTTTCATCGAAAGCCGAAAAAAATGACCATGTATAGTAAGGCCTTAGTATACATGATCGTTTTTTTTGGCCCAAAACGCCTTAGTATCCTATGTCATTTTTTTCAGCTAAAAATGTATCAATAGTAAGGCATTTTTAGCCGAAAAAAACGACCATGTAGAAAGGCGTTTTTAGGCAAAAAAAATGACCATGTATAGAAAGGCGTTTTTGGATGAAAAAAAAACGACCATGTATAGTAAGGCGTTTTTTTTTCTGAAAAAAAACGACCATGTATCGTCAGGCTTTTTGGGCTGAAAAAAAAAACCATGTATAGTAAGGCGTTTTTAGATGAAAAAAACGAGCATGTATAGTAAGGCGTTTTTAGACGAAAAAAATGACCATGTATAGTAAGGCGTTTTTAGATGAAAAAAACGACCATGTATAGTAAGGCGTTTTTAGTCGGAAAAAAAAAAAAAAAAACGACCATGAATAGTAAGGCGTTTTTGGATGAAAAAAACGATCATGTATAGTAAGGCGTTTTTAGCCGGAAAAAAGGCGTTTTTTTTCTGAAAAAAACGACCATGTATAGTAAGGCTTTTTTTGCTGAAAAAAAATGACCATGTATAGTAAGGCGTTTTTGGATGAAAAAAAAACGACCATGTATAGTAAGGTGTTTTGGGCTGAAAAAAACAACCATGTACAGTAAGGCGTTTTTTGCCAAAAAAAACGACCATGTATAGAAAGGCGTTTTTCGCTGAAAAAAGCGACCATGTATCGTAAGGCCTTTTTAGCCGAAAAAAACGACCATGTATAGTAAGGCGTTTTTGGATGAAATAAAAACGACCATGCGTAAGGCGTTTTTTTGCTGAAAAAAAAACGACCATGTATAGTAAGGCTTTTTTTGCTGAAAAAAAATGACCATGTATCGTAAGGCGTTTTTCGCCTAAAAAATGACCATGTATAGTAAGGCATTTTTTTGTTGAAAAAAACGACCATGTACAGTGAGGCGTTTTTAGCCCAAAACAACGACCATGTATATAATAAGGCGTTTTGGGCTGAAAAAAACGACCATGTATAGTAAGGCGTTTTTAGCCGAAAAAAACGAGCATGTATAGTAAGACATTTTTTGACGAAAAAAACGACCATGTATAGTCAGGCGTTTTTTGCCGAAAAAAGAGACAATGTAGAAAGGCGTTTTTAGCCGAAAAAAACGACCATGGATAGGAAGGCGTTTTTAGCCCAAAAAAACGACCATGTATAGTAAGGCATTTTTTTGCTGAAAAAAACGACCATGTATAGTAAGGCGTTTTTAGCCGAAAAAAACGACCATGTATAGTAAGGCGTTTTTTGCTGAAAAAAAACGACCATGTATCGTAAGGCGTTTTTCGCCTAAAAAATGACCATGTATAGTAAGGCATTTTTTTGTTGAAAAAAACGACCATGTACAGTGAGGCGTTTTTAGCCCAAAACAACGACCATGTATATAATAAGGCGTTTTGGGCTGAAAAAAACGGCCATGTATAGTAAGGCGTTTTTAGCCGAAAAAAACGAGCATGTATAGTAAGACATTTTTTGACGAAAAAAACGACCATGTATAGTCAGGCGTTTTTTGCCGAAAAAAGAGACAATGTAGAAAGGCGTTTTTAGCCGAAAAAAACGACCATGGATAGGAAGGCGTTTTTAGCCCAAAAAAACGACCATGTATATATAGTAAGGCGTTTTGTGCCGAAATAAACGACCATGCATAGTAAGGCGTTTTGGTCGAAAAAAAAAACTACCATG
>CAAKHF010009353.1:9504-21720 GCA_901007745.1 Hippocampus kuda
TTTTGTCTTTTTTTCCCCCCCCCCCCCTTCCCCCCCCCCCCCCCCCCCCCGTCCGTGCCTCCTGTACATCGGCCGCCGGGAAGGAGAAGAAAGGATGACCCAGATAGGAGGAACAAATGAATGCGACGAGAGAAAGAGGAGGGCTGACAGGTCGATAGATTTACGGGCTGACACCTGTTTGGCGCCGGCGCTCCATCAAAACATTCTTTCCTCCGTCGCCTCAATTTGTCTTTTCCTCTCGCTCTCTCGGAACAAAAAGGACAAGGCAACGAGAGGGGACAGATGGAACGTGCGGTGCAGGGAGCTGGGGAGGGAGGGAGGGAAGGCCGTGCCGGGCCGGGCCGTCTTTGCGTCACTTTTGCTGTGCGTACGCCTTTACAAGAGGGACCCTCAAACAGCGTTATTAACTCATCTGGGGTTTTGCATGAGTCGTCTCCCCCCATGTTGTCAGACAATGCACTTTGAATACACGCGCATACACGCACGCACACAAAGCGACGCAGAGCGCCTTGACAGCTCCCCAGGCTCCGATCCTGGAAAGGCGAGACACAAGTGTGCGGCGGAGCATGCCGGGAGAGACGAAGAGGACCCGGACGTTCGTCTCTGAGCCCCCTAGCTCGGTTAATACTTAATGTCCCGGCACACACATACGCGCGGAGACTTCATAAACACAATGGCGCACACACACAAACCCAAGGGGCACGCGTGCACGTGCGCGCAGGCACAGGCGCGCACTCGTTCACTCACAGTCCATGAAATATTCAAGAGCCTATGAAATAATGATGAACATTGATGGAATGAAACTTGCTAATTTAACGGGGACGTACTCCTTCCTTTGTTGGAGAACAAAAATCGGAGACTTGGGTCTACACACACACACACACACACGCACACACACACACACACACACACACGCACACGCACACACACACATTCACAGATGCAGAATGAGGCAATGCCTAAAATTCCAGATTATTCCAATTTGCTGCTGTGTTCCGATCACGTGGCCATTTTATATGTATATAAAATAGTTTTTTCCGCCCCTCAGCCGCAAAGACAAAGTGATGAAAACCAGAACGCACACTGCTTCAACATTTCAAACGCGTTGGTCCAAATGAGTTCTGCGAATAAACAACAAAAAACGGAGGGATAACAGCGAATTAGCTTTAAGCAGACATATTTTATTCGACAGGAAGAAACGTGCAACTGCAGGAAAGTGGAGAGACGATTGAGTCACAGAAATTGAAACTGCTTTGTTTTTTTCGGCATCATTCCTGGATCGTATAAATATTTATTTAAATCCACACCAAATTTTTCTGTCGTTTTCATCCCGCTGGAAATATATTAGCTTTGGTGTGAAAATGAAAAGTCAGCTCTGGGCGCCAGTTTCACTGAGCCACATGAAATTCGGTGGACGTACGGAATCTATCATGAGAAGACCCACAAAAAAAAAAAAAACTTTCAAAAAGCTCTCCCTGAAAAGAGACAGGACGGATGCCATGTTGGTTTGAAACATTTTAGGTGTCATTTTTCCTGGTGTCTTTCAAAGACAAACTTGTCTTGGAATTGTTGACCGTGAAGCCCCTGATGCCAGTTTCATTTAGCAACATTGAATTTAGTTGTCATGTCTGTGCTGCGTTGACCCACAAAAAAAGTCAAGGTCAGCCATTTTGGTTCGAAGATGACACTTTTGAGGGGGTCCTCCAATATCAAACTCCTCTGAAAGTTTTTTGTCTAATTGCTAACACATTTGAATCTGGACAGATGGCTGATGTTGAATTGATAGAAAAAAATATGGATAAGCAGTACGATCAATGGAAAGATGGATGGATGAGTTTTTGTCATCGCATGTGTCGGAATATCAAATTTGGCTCGAAAAGTCCCAAATGTCTCCAAAAAAACAAAAAACAAAACTCTTGCCTGAAAAGACACAGGAAGTCTCTTTTTCTTCTGAAATAGCCACTTAGGCTCGAGATGTTGTCCAATTGACCAAATGGATCCTGGATCCTCGCGTCAAATTCTCCAGCGCCGCCCAACTTTGCCCCGGCAAGCGCGGAAGGGGGCGGGGTGGGGGAGCGAGGGCTCGTTCATCGCAGCCCGCGGCATTTATTTATTTATTTATTCGACGGTATCTGTCGCATTGGGCTTCACGCACGCCGATATGTGTGTGTAAGTAAGTGTGTATAAATATAAGATGGCGTGTAAGTAGGGCAAGAGCCCGCTTTGCCTCACTGCAAAGCGCGGCCACGTTGCCACAACGATTAGAAACGCTGGCCGCTGTTTGTAGCATCCAAATGGAAGTTTGTTAATCAGTTAATTAAATCAGCTAATTAAATCACTGTATGGAGGCGGGGGGTGTTTTTCTCAAGTTTCTTTCCCGGGCCAGCAGGAGGGGGAGCGAAAACACGCGACGTGCGAGCGAGAAGGACGCGAAAGGCGAGAACTCGTCTTTCGCACGCGTTCGTTCAAACGAGCGAGCGCCGATTCTCTTCTGACTTTTATGAAGTCATCTGGATTTCCGTCCCCTCTCTCTTACGCACGCTTTATTCCTGAGTGACTTTCAACAGTTTCCAACATCGACAGCGTCACATTCCCCAAGTGGCAAATTAAAAGCGTGCGTGGTACATATTTTCCACTGATGTCAGCCATTTGGATGCCAAATCGCCCGTCGTCGGAGCGCCGTGATGCCGGAATGCTTTTTTTTTTTTTTCCCGCGAAACAATCTGCATTAATGTTACATTATCCAGCACTGTTTGTGCTCTCCGAGCTGCCAGACGCCATTGGAAGTCGGCGAGAATGCGTTTCTTCCGGTACGCATGAATTGCAGTCCAAACAATTAGATGACAATTATTTGAATGACTTTCAAGCTTGGTGTCAGAACACCGTGAGGTGCTACTAAATGGTGGGGGAAAGGGGAAGCTGTGACTGGGATAAAATTGCTTGGAAGTGAGTTAAAAGCGGAGCGAGAAGCAGTTGGGTTGAAAATATGAAGAGCGGCACTCGGGAAGAGCGTCTACTTCTGCCAGGACTTGAGCAGAATCAATGACTGCGCTGTGAGCCTTTATTAAAAAAAACGGAAGCGTTGGGAAAAGTTGCTTCCGAGCCCTGTAGGGGGCAGTAACATATTGATTGTGAACCGTTCAAAGATACCAAAGTGTGGACTCCGTATCAAGAAATGGTTCTCGCTTCTACCAAACCCAAACAGTCGTAAAAAAATATTTGTAGGTTGCCTCAAACTCGCAAACTAGTAAACGTCTCAAGAAGGCGACCAGTTGTTGTCTGTATTTGTGTATACTTGACAAAAGTCATTCTGACCCTTCAAGTGAATTTGTGAGGTCATTTTTGTGCCATGATTTGACATAATGCAAATGTAAAATATCCGTATTGGACTCAAGAAATAGTTGGGTACACTAAACAACACTCTTGTATCCATCCATCCATTTTCTGACCCGTTTTTCCTCACAAGAGTCGCGGTTGTGCCGGAGCCTATCCCGGCTGTCTTCGGGCAGTAGGCGGGGGACACCCTGAATCCGTTGCCAGCCAGTCGCAGGGCACACAAACAACCGTTCATGCTCACGACACCTAGGGACAATTTCCAGTTAACCCGTCATGCATGTTTTTGGGATGTGGGAGGAAACCAGAGTACCCGGAGAAAACCCACTCAGGCACGGGAAGAACATGGAAACGCCACACAGGAAGGCCGTAGCTGGAATCGAACCCTGCACCTCTGCACTATGCGCCCAACGTGCTAACCGGTCACCCACCGGGCCGCCTGAGACTCTCGAATGAAACAAAAATGTCCCAAGACATTACCGACCTGACAGAGGTCAGCGCCATGAACCCTTTTTTTTTTTTGTATCCGAACGTGGCGCCCATTTTCCGAGCCGTAGCTCCGCAGACGAAACCGACCCAACGCATCACATCCCATCCCGAGCCCGCTTGCCGCTTTCAAACTACGGCTCAAGATGAGATCGCATAGTCGTATTTACCGCTTCACTCTGATTTGTTGTGTCATGACTCGGGGCTGTTTTGGCGAGGCCCGGGATGCTACAGGAAGAAAATGATGCAACGAGCCTTTTCCGTGTAAACGTGGATCGCTCTCAACAGCCAGACCCGGGGAATTTGAAAGAACTTGACATTTCCTGCGCCGACCCCCAGATGGAGGGCGGGGTGGGGGGGGTTGGGTCAGGTCGGGATCCCTGCTGCTCAGCGGATTGGCTCTCCAGATCTCTCTATGCTTCGCCCTTTAATCTACCCTCCCCCGATTTTGCATATAATCCCTCCCCTGCGGTCCCGAGCTGACAGGTGGAGGCTGGGCCGGGTTGTCCTTGACCACCGTTGCGCGGTGGCCCGTTGCGAGACTGGATCAGGCCGGATCAGACTGAATCACCGTGAGACCGCGTCGTCTGGGGAGCTGCAGGTATCAAGAGAGGATTTGTTTTTTGTTTTTTTTAGTGGAGTCCAATTGGAAATGGCCTGGTTCAAGCAACTGAGATTCAGCCATTTATTTTTCTGTAGATATTGGAGGATTTCTCCGCTTACTCGCTGCAGGAGTGAGACGTGTTTATGGTGTCACGACAGAATTGTCGGCTAATTTTGTTGAGGTCAGAACCGCGCCCCCGTCAGGTGTGTTCCGACTGCGAGGATGCGGCAATCTTTGACTGCCGTTGCAAAATCTTATTGCCATGTGAAAGTTTCTTGGAAAGTTAATCGGAGTTTATGGATCACAAGGAAGGATTTCAAGAGCTGCGCGTTCAACCAGCGTTGGTTCAATGGTGTCCAAACTATTGCCCGGGGCCCATTTTTGGCCTGCTGTCCATTTTTAAGCGGCCCGTGACATGTACTAAAAAGTACATTTGGGGGAAAAAACTATACACTGTGGAGTGTATCTAAATATGCAAAAATTGACTATTTAGAATTAAAGAAGTTAGCACAACACTGTGGTAAATAAAGGTAATTTTTAAAAGCAAAAATATTTTCCTCCACTTTCTGCTCACTTTTAAGGTCCAGATTGTGAAGAAATCCCATGAGTGATTCCCAAAGAACTGCTTGGAAGAAAAAAAAAAAAAAAAGAGATGATCTCGCGACAGATTGCTCCTGTTATGGTTCTTAATGTGGAAATGGGAGTCGGCTGCTCTTCAGGTCAGATATTTTCAAATGGGTTTCAGGGTCTCTGACTACCCCAAACTCTTGTCAAAATTGCCTTCTAAAAAGCTGTTCAGGCAGCAGTTAAAAAACCGAAAACAAAACATTGCTCTAGATACACAATATCAATTGCACAATTGAATGATTTTGCTGAGCTTGATGAAGTAAATCAAATTTATAAGTGGCCCTTGCTTCCTTTTGCTTTTTCTGTACGTTAAGTTTGGACACCCTTGGTTTCATTGATAAGACTTTAGCATTGCTCTTCCTTTTGAAAAGAACAATTTTGGCAGCTGTGACACACGACACACGACACACGTTGCACAAACCACTGCAAAGGCTTCATGCCTTTGCAGTGGTTTTAGACTCGATTTAACTCGATCTACGACTTCTCAGTCCCAACATCCAAAGACAAGGCTAAATGAAACGAAGAGAGCTGTACATGCCAGAGCTAATTTGTTTAAAATACAGCTTTTTGGTGCGGTGCCCAGTTTGAGATTTACTCCCTCCCCCCCACTCCCAAATAAGAAAACATGGTTTGCAGTGTGCATGCCTCATTCCTGGCAAACGTTCCTGGATTCATGGGAATGTCAAGTGATTGACATTGAAGCAGCAGAGAGGAATGCAACTCTCCTCCATCCAGGCACTGTGCAATAACAATAACTTGGCAGAAGAGCTGGCAAAAGCAAATGAAAACCTCATGTCGTCCGATGCACACTTCATCCCGCCCTGGAAGTTGTTTTTCATTCGACGCAAAGTTGAAAGGCAGCGAATGGCTTCCACTGAAGGTCGGAAATTGGACTTTGGACGACAGCGTTTTCTGCTGTTGGCATTTTGGCAGGAGCCGTCGAAACATTTGAGTCGTGTGCCAAAGTCAAGGTTGCGCCACCTGCTGAGCTCAGGAAATCCGTTGGCACGTTGGCACAGTTCACAAGAATTCCGTTGCACAAATTAAGAGCAATATTCTGCAGGTATTGTGCATTGTCCTCAGTAACGAACTCAAAATGGCTCTCACGCTCCTCAAAACACCTGATTGTGGCCACAAAATTCCAACAGTAATACAAATTAGCAAAGCTTTTCTGCTTCTCACTCAAGATGTTCATGACAAAGTCGCTTGCTTTTCATTTATCAACAATATGAGGGCCTTACTGAAAAGAACAAAACAAGAATATTCAAGGTTAGAGTACTCTGAGAAGAGTCTGAGGTTTTCTAAAAATACATTTGTCATACTTTTTTCAAAGTTAAATGATGATACATTATGTGAATGCTTATATGATGTAACAAGTGAATTTCAAAATATTGTTACGCCTTTCAGAAAAAAAAATTCCTAAAACACGACTTTAGTCTTTTAATATCGCACTTTTATTCTTAAAAAAAAAAATAATAACCTCATTTTTGTATGTCCTTAATTCTTCTCTGTAACATATTCTAGAAATTGAATCCTCAAAAATAATAGCATATATCCAACCGAGTTCGCATGAGCTTTCAAACTCTTGCCTCACTTAACGTTTCGTTCACAATTCTGCTCTTGCGTCCAAGCTGCATAGTAAAGACTGGACATATGACATCACGCCCTTCGAAAATACATCGTAAACACATTGGAGCCTCAGGGTGCGCCACGGCTCCAATGGCAAATGAAATCCAACCATGACATCATATCCCTGAGCATGAATATATTGAAAGAAGAAAAAAAAACAGTGACTACAATTTGGTCCTTGAGGTCCTCCAGAGTCCATGTCCATTGTTTATTCAGCTACAGGTGGACTGAGGCATGTGCATGACACATCATTGACAAGGAGGACATTTGTTTGAGTGAAAGCATTGGAAAGCATTGCGTAACGTGGAACCAATGGGAGTATGAATAGTCCTGCTATGTGCTGGCATATCTCCAATGACTTGGAAAGTGTCCTTCAGTTTTTAGATTGTCTCATTGAAATCGCACTCTTGGCAAGGAGTGTTGAAATTTGCCCTTATCTAAGTGCCGCGGAGCCGCTACCTGATCAGACTTGGAGATGGACTTAGAGAAGCCGCAATACACTCAATGAAAACAAAAACGAGGCCCAAGAGGCTCAAAGGCTTTGGACTACAACTTCATTTAAAACATTTGATGCATACATTTGCTCATGTGAAATATTGTTCTACTGGCATTGATGCACAAAGGTCCTCAATATTCGTGCTCTAAGGAGCCATTTGCGATTCAAACCGTCCGTATAACCTAACAGTCGTAAATTTTTCAAATGATCTACAAAAAAATAAAAAATAAATAAAAATCCACCTTGTCTAGCCTGATCTTGTACCTCAAAATTAGTTTTTGAGAAACCAGCGCACCCAATGGAAAAAAAAAAAACTGGGGCGGGGGGGGCAACTGACTAGGTGCTGTGTACTCACACTCAATTGAAATGAGGCTACATTCAAATCTAGCTAGCAGTTTTGACACCGCACGCTCCCCCATTAATCGCTTTTTACGTATCATATTTTCCGTACTATAAGGCGCTTCGGAGTATAAGGCGCACCGTCAACGTATGGCCTACTTTAAAACTGTTTTCATATATATGGCGCAGTGCATTAAAAGGCGCATGGAATAGAAGCTACAATCATGGCTGTGGTTGCGTCATGCATCCACTAGATGGAGTTACACTAGAGGGAATACAATACAATACAGCTTTATTGATATAGCACTTTTACAACAGCTGCAGCTGTAACACAAAGCACTTTACAGAACATTTGAAATACTATGTCCAATAAATCAGAAGATGGATCCATATATAAGGCGCACTGTTGGATTTTAAGGCGCACGGTCGGCTTTTGAGAAAATTGAATGCTTTTAAGTGCGCCTTATAGCACGGAAAATAGGGTATTAAATGCGACAGAACCCAACACAACAAACAAAGTCGCTCTTAACCTACCCCACAACATTCGCCGAGGATCATCTTTTCAAGATATCTGATCATCAGAATGGTTCAGAATGGCCAATATAAGCTCTTTAAGGATCACTCGAAAGCTTACGCCGAGGAAATGTGGAATTGAAGCAGAGTAGCTGGAGACCGACGCTAGTGACCGCCCAAAAAAAGGCATTGTCAATCTCCAAACTATGATAGATCGCAGCCTCCTGCTGAGGAACGGCAAATTCATCCGAAGTGTCGTCAATAAGTTCCTGTACGTGCGGTTAACCCTGTGGTGAGAAGTATTGATGTCCAAACTTATGACGCTAATGCGAAATGATATTTCAAAGCCATCATGAGGTTTGTGTCTGGTGGGGTGAGGGCGGTAAGTCATAACATCGCCAGTGAGCAAAATTTTCCAGCCACTTCCCAAGGTTGACACTCGCATTGTTTGCAGCTGATGTTAAATCCATATTTTATTTATTTATTTTTTGCATTTGAAATACATTCCACTTTCATTGTAATCCCTGTGGTATGCCTTCAACTTTTTATTGGTTTTCCAATCGGCCACCAAGAATAAGTGAAAAGACAGCAGCGGCCATAAGAGAACTTAGTGTCGATTCGTGAATATAGTCGGGACGTCCAGTAGGTTGATGGGGGTGCTCTGCTCATTGCACAATGGTACCAATGGGTACCACAGTACGGAAGTTTCTGTGGTAGATAAAAGAACAAAACCAAACTTGTCCGGCAGTATAACTTGACGACTTGATAATCAAGAGTCTTCAGTGTAACTTTATTATTGTTCAATTACACGCTTTTTATAACTTTGATTGTTTTTCTATTCAGTTGTGTGGTTCACTGGTTCATAATTTTAATATTTTTTTCCTAAACGTTGCTTTTTCCTGAAATATATATATAACTACTGTTACTCTTTTGGCGTGTTTTCAATTTTCCTCAAAAGTGCATTTTGTTGTTTTTTGTCATTTCAAGTTGTTTTTACAATTTGATTTCACATTTTCCGGGGGGGTTAATTCTGCAAAGATTGTAATTTTTTTTTCCTTATAAATCAAGGCTGTATTCCCTAACACATGTATAATTTTTTACCACACAAGTGTTTTTGCAAAAACAAAGGACACGTGAGTGTAAAAGTTCGTCATCCTCGGAAAGCAACCGTTGTTCAAGAACAAGGTATAGATCGTGTCCAATCATAGCAAAAGGTCTGCAACTGGCTACACACACCTTGCGATGAGCTTGTTTGATCAGCTGCCATTTCCACGGCCGTGGATGTGTCTCCATCTTAAAAATTGGAGAAACCTTTCATTTATTTTTTTTGAATTGTCAGTCGGCCTTCCAGCTCTTGAGTGATGTGCTGATATTTGTTCCCAGAAAAGTCGGAGAGCATTTGTGTTTGATGGATCTCGCATATCGTATTATTTTCCCGTGTGTTGTCTTTCGCGTGCTGCCTTTCACGTGCTGCCAAGTGCCGATTTATCAAGGGCGCACAAGAGAATGGAGGGAGATTAGAGATCGACAGTAGAATCCTAATTCTCCTCTTCTAATGGCCTACAGACGAGGCGGAGTAATATGAAAGGGATTAACGGTGGGATGAATGCACAAGAGGCAGGCAGGAGAGCCCGGGATTACAATGAGTGCTTTGTTTCGCCGACGATCTGGCTTAGGTTTCCCGCTAGGATCCATTACTCTTGCTTTGACGCCGGCGTCTCCGTGAGCGGCGCTTGTATTGTTTCAATGCCGAAGGGGGGGGGAGATATCATCGGAGCGCCGTTCGACATCATTCCTCTTGCGTTACAAAGCCCGGCTTCACTCATACCGATTTTTAACACCTTCACCGATTTCTAGACTGTGACAGACCACCAACATGTGTGTCAACTTGCATTGCAAAAAAAGGTGCTAGCTGCTAAGTTGCTGGCCTGGTTTGGCATTTAGCTCAGTGGTCAGTGCTCTCCACTTCCAACCTGGTGACATGGTGGTGGTGGGTGGAAACGTCGCCAATTACAATGGAGCCATGACCCGGATTAGGAGGGAAGGTTTTTAAGGGTTGAACGTGACAGATGGCAGCTTGTGCTCCATGATTGTACGCTCGTAAAAATCTCACTCCTCCGACAAAGAGGGTACTGGCTGATGAGTTGGCGGGCCCAGGCATTTTAGTTCATCGGTCAGCGCTCTCTGCTTCCAAGCCCCCGAGTGGGTGAACGGTGCAGGAACGCCATCGCTTACACATGACGATGCAAAACTCAGCAAGTTTGCGCTTTGCTTGAGTTGACCAACACAAAGCGCACGCAACTATACCTCCACCAACCAAATGTTTGTTATCGTACCAAGACCGAGGGCCCCGCGGCATTCAAACTTGCAGAAAATACAAATCGGAGTTGAAGACATGATGAGTGCTTGCAAATGTGAGCGTCATTGCCGTTTGTCATATTACACAAACACTTAACATGACCAGTTGCGGTGAATATTTGGTTCTAATGCTATATAAACATGGAGCCTACCAAAATAAAGTAAGTTTGGACTCTTTCTTTCAGCAGAAAAAAAATTGTTTCTATCTTTTTCCATTCTTCAGCAATCGGCATTACAAAATGGCTGAATTTCATGAAAATGGCGATTCCTGGGCAAAAATCAGAGAAAAAGAGCTTTTTGTAAAAGCATGCGTTGCAAGCACGTGAGGCACCACTGCCACCTAGTGGTCGCTTTTTTTTTTACGATTTACAATGCAAACGGCTTATTCTCATTCACAGATTGCATCAGACCCTCCTCCTCTCTATGACGCAAAAAAAAGACGTACAAGTACGTCCTTGGTAGGCGGGGCCTAATTTCAAAAAGACGTACAAGTACGTCTTGTGGAATGAAAGAGTTTTAACTACAAAGCAGATCAGGGAAGAAAACTCCTCCCACACCACAAAAGAATCGCTGAGGGTATTCTTTCCGAGGCTTCCGATAATCAGGTCGAGCCGATCTTCCGAATAGAAATAGAATAGGTGGAAAAAAAATGGCCCGATTATCGGCATGCGCTTTTACAGTATGCGATAACCCGCGTTGTTCAGTCAGTTTGAAGCTGGCTACATCTGACAATTCTGACTCAACGTATCACACTTTATGGTATGTGCTGGGCAGACGCCTCTGAAAAAAAAAAAAAAAAAAAAACGGGAAAATGAAGGCTCCCCTGTCCGATAAACACTCAATTACCCCGAACTGCCTGTTGTCCAGGGCGCCATTTGTCAATTATATGGGCCGGTTGTCAAGGAGCAGATTGTCAGAGAGCAGAGAAGTCAGGGACAATTAGAAGATGTTTGATTTACAGCGCGCGATAAAAAGCAGCTCTCGGCTCGGCGGGGCGGGTCAGAGTAAGTCCTTGTGCGCGCATCATCGGACGAGCTGATGTGACAGAGTTGGACGGATATCCGAGGCGGGGCGTTCGCAATCATTTCTCCCAGCATCGTTTCTCCCGTGTGCTCCTCGCGGCGCAGATGTTTTCACCCCATCCCAACGCATGCTCGCGTCATGGGCCCGAGCGCCACACGCATCCCGGCGCCAGCTGTTCCGCCGGTTCGCGGGACATGCGAGATGCCTCTATTAGAGCGCCGCGAATCCCCGCAGAGGTGGAAGAGAAAGCGAGAGAGAGATGAGCAAAACAAAACCGGGGCCGTAGCGGAGGAAAAAAATAAATGAACAGTGATCACCGGAACTCACTCCTGATGCGGCTGCGACTCCGGCTCATCTATATATATATATATATATATATATATATATATATATATATATATATATATATATATATTTTTTGCTCTGGTCAGTCTCTCCATAAGACATTCAGGACATTTGCGAATCCCTTTTCTTAAAGTCAAAGCATAAAGGCAGGTGAAAGCCAAGCTGACGGCAGAAGGTGGCTGAAAATTTCAGAATCATCCACGGCGCCGACGGCGGATCGTGTATCCGCTTCATTGACATTCTGGCCATTCCTCCAATCGCTCTTCTTTAGTCAGACTAACAAGGAGTTGGAGCAGGGAGAGGAAGGTACACCCGAGAGAAGGGTGGTGGAGAGCAAAATGAATAATCGCCCCCCCCATTTTCCCCCCACCGGATCGCTTTCCATCTTCAGCTCTGGCAAGTCTGTCCGCAAGACATTCTCAACATTTTTTTTTTTTTTTGCGCTTCTTCGATTTCCCCTGTG
>CAAKHF010009354.1:0-37575 GCA_901007745.1 Hippocampus kuda
AATTTAGAGTGTTCAATCAGCCTGCCATGCATGTTTTTGGAATGTGGGAGGAAACCGGAGCACCCGGAGAAAACCCACGCAGGCCCGGGGAGAACATGCAAACTCCACACAGGGAGGCCGGAGCTGGAATCGAACCCGGTACCTCTGCACAGTGAAGTCGATGTGCTAACCACTGGACTACCGGGCCGCGATACACAGATCCAATGTTTGAAAAGAAATTATATTCTTGATATATTTTGGTCACTGGTGGTGAATATAATGTTTGTGGCAAAAGGCAAGAGAGCGCATTAACAAACAAATGCATTCAGAAAAGATCAATTCTCAGGGGATAAAATAAGGAAGGAACAGGTGGCTCCACTAATTGAGTCAAGATGAATGCTGTACGACTGAGAGTTAAACCGTTAGTGACGATCCAGACACTGAGGTCATACAATGTTCTCTTAATGCTTTATTTTCCTTGGGAATTAATGCTGTCCGATCTACTCTCTGACTCTGTAATCTCCTCAGAGAGTAAATCAAGAGGAACACGCAGAGCTGTGAGCTTCTTTCTGATAGTGGAGCCATAAACTAAAATTTGTGAAATAAATAGAGATGGCAATATGGTTATGTGTGTGTGGTGGGAGGGAGGGGGTACATGTGGGTATTGTGCCAACATAAATCAAGGATTATTTGTAGTTTAAAGAAGGGGTGCCACAGCACTAGGGATGAGCTCAATAATTACTTGCACTACTTGCAGCAGATGAGCAAAGCACGTCAAGAGGTCGCCCTTGATCGATTAGATGCAGAATCAAAATTAAGAATTTGCATTGGATAGCCGTTCCTGGTACCGGGTTCAATTCCAGCTCTGGCCTTTCTGTGTGGAGTTTGCATGTTCTCCCCGTGCTTGCGTGGGTTTTCTCCGGGTACTCCGGTTTCCTCCCACATACCAAAACATGCATGGCAGGCTGATTGAACACTCCAAATTGTCCCTAGGTGTGAGTGTGACCGCGAATGGATGTTTGTTTCTGTGTGCCCTGCGATTGGCTGGCAACCAATTCAGGGTGTCCCTCGCCTACTGCCCGAAGACGGCTGGGATAGGCTCCAGCACCCCGTGGCGACCCTAGTGAAGATAAAGCGGTTCGGAAGATGAATGAATGAATGAATGAATAGCGGCAGCCGTTCCCGAGAACTGTCAATGTGTACTCCAAAGAGTTGTTAATGCAAGCGAAAAGTCTCATTTAGCTGTGAAACAGACCCAAAATGAGCAGAAATCTGAGAAGACAGTCTATAATGGGCAAGGAATTCGTGGACCAGCATTTCGATACCAAAAAATCTGGAAAACCACTGATGTCAACTTATATGTAAATTGGAAGATCACAGAACTCTTTCCTTTGTGGGAAATAGCTCACAATATCTAAACAAGAGGCTTGACGTACAATTGTCAGCCTACCCCAGCTGACTTGGTGCAAGAGGAGGGGGTACACCAAAATCACAGGGTGCATATAGAAAAACAATCAGTCACACTCACACAGGGCTCTTTCGAGTCTTTAATTAAGCAAAGATGTGTGCTTTTGGAAATAAAAAGATCTGTGAGGTGAATGTGTTAACCACTCGTTATGGCGCCTCCCATTAAAACAGATTACATTTTATTGTGCATGATCCAGATAACAACTCTTTTGAGACAAAGAAAGGGAATTTTCTTTCAAGCAGGCAGCTGCAAATGACTCAGTGAGGGAGAAAACATCACGTCTGCGAGACTCAAAATAGTCTTTCATTTGCAAGAATAAAAATAGTCATGTTATATGGCGTTGTGGTTGTCTTTCGTTTCTGACCTTTTATGCATCAATTTTGCTAATGGGACAAAACAACCAAAAATTGTCATTGCCCAGATACGAATCTGGGGCTTTTGCCTGGGCCATTTTGTCACAATTAAAAATACATGTGTTGGTGACTGGAGAGAACCCGAAAGAAAAGTTAGTCGTATCATGTCTATTTGGATACCTGGAAACAATACATGGTACTGAGACATTTGTATCCTCTGCTCCTCTGCTACAGATAAGTGGATCTGTTTGCGACAAATTAGAAAGTAAAACACACACACACACACACACACACACACACGCACAAAAGCCTTGCTCGGGGTGGTAAGTGACAAGTGGTAAGCTTTCATTTCCATACAGCAAACCGATGAAGATAATAAGGTTGAAGCCTGTTTGAAGGATGAGAGAAGTGGCGCTGTGTGAGATGATAACAAACGGATGACAGGAGCAGCGAAACTGTTGCCTCTGAGATCCAAATTCAAATAAATGCCCACATTGTTTTTAGTAGTTATATGAATCATACTAATTTGAACAAAATATTTGAGTTTGAAAGAACTATGGTTTCTAGCTCCCTTGGTACATGTGACCCTCATCTCTGCTAACACCTCAGCCCCTTTGTACCTTGTCAGTGGCTTTCACTGCGCTCCATACTGTGATTGTTTGTTTTTCGCGAGCTTATTTTAACATCTTTTTCAATGTTTCCATTTCAACAATAAAGAAGCATATACATTCATAATGCTTTCCACATAAAACTAACTCACACATAAAGCGGGCTAATAAAAGACATACATTACTGCAGAAAGGTGAAAATGTTGCTTTTGCGTGGGTCCAATACAATGAGTCCAACATGTCATAAAACATGATTTTCTTTGTGTAAAAGGCCATTATTTGCCCTCCATGCATAATATTTCTAAAAATAGCATCCCAAAGCCTATCTGCTGTCCACAGCTGTTTATTCTTCCTTCCATTTTTTTTTTTTTTTTAAATGAAGCGTGACAGTAAAAAGGGTGTGCAAGAGGATGACAGTAGCATTGGAAGTGCAGAGGAAACATGGTCAAACACATGTTTGCTAATCTCCTACTTCTATGGTCACTCGGCCTTTACACAACCGGGAAAATGGATGCCGGTCCAAAGGTAGGCTGAAGGAAAGGAAATACTAAACCTCCTCACTATATCTATTCATGTACAGTATGTATTCCACTTTTTTTCTCCGATCGTAAAAGTGTGCACTGATGATGATTAATGTTTGGTTTCAAGGAGCAATCTTGGAGAAACCAGAACCTTGATTCCATCCCTCCGGATTTGGATGTACGATTGAGAAGCCTTGACCTGTCCAATAACTTCATCAGACGGCTGCACAAAGTTGATTTGCCGCACTTGGAGCAGCTGGACTTCAGCAGCAACCAGCTGGAGCTCATCTCTGAGGGAGCTCTAAGAGACCTGGCTGTGCTTGAGAAGTTGAATCTGTCCATGAATGCACTGAACACTAACCTTGACAGAAACAGCAAAGGCCTACAATCCATCGGCGGACTGAAGAGTTTGGACATATCTTGGAATAACTTGGGGAACGAAGCAATCAAACTGTACCTACGAAACAAATCCTCTCTTGAGCAACTGAAGATGAGTGGGAATTCTTTAACACGGCTTAAACGCGACTTGTTCAAAGAGAGCGAGAACCTCAGGAGCATTACTATCGATGACAACCTGATATCAGCGATTGACAAAGGAACATTCGAAGCGCTCGGAAAACTAGAAAAGCTGAACCTGGCTAAAAATAACCTTGCTCACATATGTGATTTTAAATTACAGCGAGTTCAATATTTGAATCTAAGTAGAAATTCCATCGATTTCTTTTTTACCGCTGAGGATAACCACATGTACTCTCTTGAAATACTTGACCTTAGTCATAACAAACTGCTTTATTTCCCCATTCTCCCAAAACGTAACCAATTGAAATTCCTTTATTTGCAACATAATGTTGTGGGCACTTTAACTTCAGAGGCATCGATGGTATCAGAGACTAATGCCCTTTATAACGAAGTGGTCAGAATGAATGATGTGAGAATCGGAAAAAATCATCTGCACTCAACCTGGAGACTGATGCCACTGCTCCATATTGACCTCAGCCATAACCACTTCACATCTTTTCCACTGGAAACATTGAGCCTTCTCTCAACTTTGGAACGGCTTGATTTCAGTTTTAACTGCGTGAAAAAGCTCACATGGAACATCCGACAGGAGAGTGCATCTAAATATGACAGGAAGCTTTATTTTCCCTCCTTACGGTACCTGAACATGCAAAGCAATGGACTCGTATCCATTTCACCACTCTTTCTCAAAGCGCTCACACAAGTCGAGACAATAAATCTCCGAGACAACGCGGTGCAGCCTTGCGCTCCCGTGGGCCAAATGCCCAGCTCCTTATCATCACAGCAACTCAACTTGAACTCGTCCTGTATAGCCTTTGGAAAATTAAAAACTCTCAAACATCTGAGCCTTGAAAACAACGACATCAAGATTCTTCCGGCAAATGCATTCCGGGAAAGTTCTTTGGTGTCTCTCAACCTAGCTCGAAATTCTCACATGGTCATGCGAGTTGACTCATTGGAGGACATAAAAGAAACTCTTCAGTCGTTGACGATCAGTGAATTGAACGTGACCAATTCCGAACTGTTTTTGCCCTGCATGCCACTGCTAATGCATCTGAACATATCCAACAATCGTCTGAATGCTTTACCGCATAATTTAAATTGCTCTCCTCTGAGAGAACTCAGCATAAGGAATAATGCCTTTGTGTCTTTAAACTACTCGTTGATTCTGGCATTATCAGCACACCTCCATGTTATGTATTTCAGTGGAAATGACTTCACCTGTTGCGACAGTAATTGGTTGAGCGCCCTGAATAATTCCAAGATTAAAATGCCTGATATCGCTCTCACCAAATGCGTCACCGATGACAGCAGTATCCCTATCGAAGAGTATTTGAAAAGTTCTTTACTGTATTGTTTGCGCCAGATAAAAGGGATTCACTTGGGACAAACCTTTATCGTTATTTTGTTTGGAACTGTCTTCATAACAGTTTTCATGATGTTCGCTCGAAAAATAGGTTGCCTAAAAAAGTCATTCCTAGTGTGACAAAACTGTACAGTTGTAATAAGATTCAAGACAAACCCGGATCAAAAATATTCTCAGTTTGAATTGACATTGTAAATCAAATTACGTAACAAGATATTTATTCTTGCATACTGGTAAAGCAACACGAGTACACTGGGAGTCAGTCAACTGGGGGCTCAGTATCTTGCTCAAGGACACTTGGGCATGGTCACAAAGCCATGCCTCCCCAGTCATACCAGATATACAGTTGATAAAGTATATCAGCTGTATAGAAGAAGTTAATCAGCCAAAGCAGTCAGAAGACGTCAGAGTGTCCCAGTAATTGCACAAGAGAGTGCAATTGTACAGGTGAAGTAGCAGGAGTCGTAGCAATGGATTTGACCGCAAGCGCTATGCACAGCTTGTCTGGCTAGTCATCACTTGTTATGACAGTTTGTTTTAATGTTTTACAGTGGTGTGGTGACAGTCAAGAATTGCCACGACTCACCTGAGCATTATGACGTCGCCATTTGGCATTCATGTTGTTGTTGTTGATTTTTCAATGAGATTACCTGTTCATTTACTATCACCCGCAGGTAAACCCAACTGGTAAAAATGTTCAAATGTCTGTTTTAACATGTGCAGTCAATAAACATTTTATGGGCAACAGTTTAAGCCCAGAACGGATCGCTTCCATTTCTATCCATCCATTCATTTTGTGAGTTAGAACGCATTCCAGTTGTCTTTGGGTGGGAGGAGGCCGACAGCCTTGACTGGTTGTCAGCTAATCACATTATTTCAAATGTTATTATTTCCCATAGGAAAATTGGTCACTAAATCCAAACAAATTGGAGGTCAACCAAGTGAAGATTGTGTTTAACCTGTGACGCTCACCTTTCAGAACTTTTGTGCCTTATATATATATATATATATATATATATATATATATATATATATATATATATATATATATATATATATATATATATATATATATAAAGCTCTAAAAGAACTTTCCACCAAAGGCCTTTAATAAGAGAAAGCCTGTTTAGTTCTCGCCACAGTACGTCACCTAAAATGCGGTTTTGCCACCTTCAACCCTCTCCTCTGAAGACACAAATAAGTTGAATGTGTAAAAATATCAAGGTCACAATGTAACCTCTAATTTGAACGACAATTTGCACCATCAAAACAACACACTGATTGGAAAATTGTTCTGTTTTTTTATTGACAACGATCATTCACCCGAGTAATCTATCAAAGAAGGTTCAGCTCAGAATTCTTCAGCATCTACTGTACACAAGTTGCCCCCTGCAGGCCGTAAGTAAGATTGTTAAGCACTTTGATTTAAATCAAAAGTGATAGGGTCTGTCTGTTCCAACAACAAAATCCCCCAGAAAATACAGCCTTGAGGACTAATGTCGACAAAATTAGCAGTGTTCTAGTTTCAAATCGATGTGAAATGGTCCTTTGTGACCTTAAATGGCTTGCACATGACCAAATAGCATTTGTCCCAGAGCAAATTGAGGCCATTGGAAAAAAAAATATCATCAAATAATGTTAAAACAATAAATAAATTGAATTTTGTATCAATCAAACCACAAATGCATGCATGATCAATTTAGTGAGGGAAGGACAGGGTGCAAATCAAAAGCAAACAATTTTAAGATGATTTGAGATTGGCTTTGTACCATCTCAGTCAGAAAACACACGACAACAGTGGTGAGCAATGCTGCTCTTGTGCTTGCAGACGCATACGTCTCATTTTCAATGATATCAATTCCAGTATTAATGACCAAAAAGTGCCAGTATGCTCTTGAGCAATATAACGGCCCCACCCAAATTTTGGGTACTTAATCAGATAGCTGCCTGACAGGCCCATGCAAAGACAGCAGGAAAGAGATCGTATTGAATGTTGGTGTAAAATAATGGGAATGGAAGGATCAAATTGTTTTCATTATTCTGTGGTGATGATTAATGGGAGTCTGGAATTCACATGTAATCACCTGTTTGCTTGCACTGATAAACGTGCAAAGACTTGCCATCCATGCCCGATTAAACGTAGCTAAACACTGAATAGAATTCTGAACACAAACAGCAGAGGGAAATAAAATCATTATTCCACTAGTTTAAATTCGTTTTTGTTTGGTGGCCTGCGACGATTTTTTTTATAGTGAAAAATATGGCTTCTTTTGTATAAGTTGGTTTTAACTAAGTTTTCGCAGGAAAGAATGCACGTTATAAAATAACAAATTACAGATGTGCACTTTCTAATTTAAGTGTAGAAAAGGCTCAACCCATTCCTTTATTTATCGCGAGACATTCATGTTGACGCTTGTAAGTATCGCGTTATTTTCAGCACCTGCCTGTTCCGGGTTTGCATCCTGACCAAGTCATTCCGTTCCTACCGATTTCAGCCTTAATCCTTTGAATCACTTTGTGCCGTTTACCTCATCGGCGATTCCCTAAGCCCTCGAGTACATGAACAAAAACTCGACCCCCCTATTCAAATCGACCCCCCTATTCTACTCGATTCCTCTTCATCCTTCATCTTCCCTCTTCAGCCCTTCTAAGCGTCCCTCCTCATCCCTCCTCAACCAACATCACCCTATTGTTTGTATTTCTCCGTACTCATTTAACACCCCCCAGTAAAGAATATCGAAACACCCCCTGGAATTCCTGTCTCTTCTTACATGTGCTCTGACCGGCACACCATCTAGTCTATAGTTATCTCCTTAAACGAATCAGTCCTAACGCCTCCCCAACATTAAGAATGTCTTCCGTGTATTTCAACTAAGCAAATGCTACATGTCACCTACGAAATAACTCATCGCAATGTTAGTGAACATGCTGGACAGATCGTTACTGCGTCTTTGATTGTCTACAGGTGTCGTTTTAGACAACATTTTACATCTATCAAACGTTCAGTAAGACAGTGTAGATGGGCAAAGATATGTCCTTAAAACGAATCATAATTTTATTGTGTTGGTGATGACGTGTGGCAACGTATATGGATGATTTAGTCTATTCACCGTTACCTTTGGGCGACCCAACTCGTTAGTTAGGAGCCCTCTGGCGAAGTACAGTAGAGTATGAACTCCTCATCAACAATGACGCATCAGCTACTGCAGCTTCATTCTCACTCTGCCAACAAACTACAGATTCTTTTTAAAGTTTTGCTGCTCGAAGCTGCTCGGAGCAAGTTGGAAAAGGAGCTTCGCATCATCACGAGCAAGGTAAAGTAATTAATTGCAGTCCAGAAGTTCGTACATATTTAGCTAGCAAACAGGTGGTCGGCAGATCGCTCCCGTGAAAATGCTCACGTTATGAAATGTAAACCTGATTGTACTTCCATGTTGCTTTATCGTGAATGATTATTTTATAGCATTTTTTTCTAGTGGCCTCTTAATGTTGTTTCTCAATTCCTCGAGCCAAATTAGGCGTATGCTGTCGTCGGTTCATGTAGTACGGTAAACACGAAACAATATGTCGCCATTTTAAGGTAGTATGTTATAATGTCGTTTTTCGCGTGTCTCTCCACCCAAATTATCACTCGAAACATCCCCCCACACAAAAACACCAGAGGTGGCTCATTTGTTCCTTCAAAGATTGAGATGCCGAGTCGAAAAAACTATGGTCAATAATGACCGTAATGTCGTGTATTTTTGTAAATGTAACAATAGCTTCAACAAATTATTACCAACACAAGGCAGTGCAATCACGTGCAAATGCTGCTACGTGTTAAGTAATAATTATAATAATAATAATGTACATCACAGTTTTCAATCAGTGCCCTCCTCCCCCACATAAGACCATACACTTCCGAACTAGATACTATTTGAAATACGGAAAAAATATATTTCATTTTTGATCATACATGGTTCAGTGCATTAATTAAGATCTCTCTTCTCTAAAGGCTTATGAAGATGTCAAAGTTTTCCTGATATCGTCTTTTTCAACAAGTGTCTACAACGACATCTGCAAGGCTTTAAATGAGAAATGCCAATTAATAGACAGAGTCTCAGTTCTACTGAAAGACTTAACATTTGGTAAGTCAGTGAGGAAAACCTTCAGAAGTAGCCCACATTTGTAAAGGCAGTATTCCCTGCTCAGATTGGTTCATCTGATTACTGTCTTTCCCTATTTTCTGATAGAGTCAAGAATTTGTCTGCAGCCATTACGCAAAAATGGGGTAACAACAAACCTATGCCAACCATCGGGAGTGAGAGGGATCCTGTATGATAATGCACTCGGGTTTGGACCAATGTTGCAGAACTCCATTATGACCACTTCCATAATCGAAACAGTCCAGATGCTGAGAGCTAGACAGGGTTTTCAATGGCTGACAAGATTCCCCACCCCTCAGCTCAGAGCAGTAAAAGTGGATACAATGCCTGTTGAAAAATGCTCTATTGACACTGTCTGCACATCATTGGGTCAGGACGCTGAAGGACAAGAAATAAAAACACAGCTTGAGGAGAAATGCCAACCGGAGGCTACGATTATTCCTTCTGCCCTCAGTAAGAGCCCAAAGGTCAACACCGAGCCAACTGCAAAATTTCTTTGGGGACTTCAAGATGTCCATACGCAATGCAAAAAACAAACTACCACCCAACTGCTCCACTTCCTAAAAGCACAAGCCAAAAGTGTGGAGTCACTCGAGGCCTTTGTCATCACACAGCCATCTGCGGCAACACAAAGTGAAGGTTCTTCTATCAGACATGTGTCACATGAGCAGAATGATGCAAAAGCCCCAAAGACACTGCTGACAGATATGGTAAACCACAAGCCTGTTTTCAGGCTCAAAAGGGTCAATTCAAATGGCTTGCTTACATATGCTTGCGTGATCGCGACCAACACTGAATTGTGGGATTTCGGAGATGTTGAAACAATTGTCACAGCAGGCGAGGCCCAGAGAAAATCCATGAACTGGTGCTTAGACAATAAAGCCTGCCCAAGTGAAATATTTGAGGGAGACAAGGCCTGCACGATTAAAAACCTAACACTCCCATATGTACATTCTGAAAATGATTCTGCAAAAAAGCCCCAAACTGAGTCGGCAAACATTCCAGAGTTCCAGGTGCGAAAGTTTGAGGAACCTGAGGTTGTTGTGTCTCATGTTGTAAGTCCGAGCAACTTCTACATCCAGCACGTTGACTCCATCACTAAGCTGCAGGCACTTTTTAATGGGTAAGTTATTTCATCCCCATCTGCTTTTTCTCAGCTTTTTACAGCCCTCGTTGATTCTGTGATCACATTTTCAGAACTTAACAGGGCACTTATCCTTATTGTTCAGTGGTCCCCCTCCACCACCTTTTTTTTTTGTTTTGTTGAATATTCCACGTGTTTCTGATTACAATTATGTTTTTTTCGGTCCTCATGTTGAAGCAGCTGGGAATCCAGTAGTTCATATGCTGAGCAGAACTGCATTCCAGACATTGGAGCCCATGTAATCACCCGGTTCCCTAAGGAAGAACAATGGTGCAGGGCTCAGGTGACAAAGATATGTGGTGTAAACAAAGGTGAGTCTGTGTATTTGTTTTGAAGGTTTGTAGAGGTAGCTACTAGGTCAGGCAAGGGCAACAACCATTGTCGCTCAAGGCAGGGCAGCTTTACTGATGTAGTCTATTTCATAGACAAGGTAACTTAATGTGCTTCACATAATTAACAGTACAACATTTAAAACCATTTACAAACAAAACCAGTTGAGACATTTCCCTCAAAATGCAAAGTGAAGAAACAAAAAATAGCCTACTAAAATCATAAAGTGAAAACAATATTTTGCAAAACATGATTTTAAAAATGTTTCGAAAGACTTGAATCATAGGTATGGGGGGTTAGAGTTTTTAAGACAGGATTTAAATCAATTCGCTTAATGAAAAGAATCATATACTCGTATAGGAAATGCATCTAAATGTTGAGGTGATACTGTGCAGTAAATGGAAATTGAATTATTAATTCAGATATTTGTTTGTTTTTCTCAATAATTTTCAAAAGAAAGAAGTATAGGCTAGTCGATTGCATGAGGGCAGGTATGTCCAGCTCCGGGCCTGGAGGGCAACCCTGGTGCGATACACCTGATTCAAATGAACCGGTTCAATGTCAGGCTTGCGCAGAGCTTGCTGATGAGCTGATCATTTGAATCAGGTGTGTTGCAACAGGAAGACTTGGAAAACATGCAGGACAGCGGCCATCCAGGACCTGAGTTTGACACCGATGCATTAGGGCGTTGAAGTTACAGTCTGGCCCTGGTCAAAGTTGACAATCCCTGCATTTGGCTTGTCTGTTGTCTGTTTGTTACCTGATGAAGCCACTGATGGAGCCGAGGATGAGGCTTCCATCAAGGTGGAGGTGAGAAGGCTGGATCATGGCGACACCGTCTGTGTTTCACTGTGTAACCTCAAGGAGCTGAGCCCTGGAATGTGCAAATTACCTCTCCAGTCAATGCAAGTCTCCATTGCAAATGTGAGTAGCTCCTTTTTAATTATTTCAACAGCAGTTTCGCCTTTTTGATGTTCCACATGCATGGAAGATCATCAAAAGCGCCGAGACTGTTTTGAGGCCACATGTGTGAGCTGATACGATCAACGTTATTTCTGCATGTGCTTCGATCAACAGTGCTGAGGCTTAAAATAAGGCTGCAATCACTTTTTGCAACTTACAGCATTTCAGATGAAAGTAAATACATTGATGCTCAATCTGCTCTGCTTTCTGTCCCACATGCTGGGGGTGGAGGTCCAGCAGGCAGAACAGCTCATAAAATGACAGCTTCAACATCGACTAGTGATTATGACCAAGTCTTCCTCAGTCTGCATGCACCAGATTGTTGAGTCTGTGCCTTTTTTTAAACTCGTACAAGGCCAAGAAAAACGGGAGTTGCCACCTTATCCGGGAGACTTCTGAGGAGGCAGCGTCAGTTGTATTTTTACGTGAGAGCCATCGTTTTTGGCAGAAGAGAAACAGGTCAATAAGTGAGGAACAGACCACTTGGGGTTTCGCAAGAGATCCCCACTGGTCTGTTGACCGTACTATAAAAAAACACTGTTGATTATTATTTGCATTTTCTCAACATGATTTTTGAAAAATATTTCTCTATTTTTTTTTTTTTTTAAATTTTAATCCCCCTCATTTCCTCCCCTCAGGTGATTCCGAAAAATGGGACAGACTGGACTGAGGAAGCGGTTGCTTGGTTCAAAGATATGGTGCACAACCGGACGTTCTATGCCAGAATTTACACAGACGGGCCCGGCGTGTCAGTAGACCTTTTCTTGGAAAAGGGGAAGCTTGGAGCTATTAGGTAACTTGCCTGTGAAAAGAGGCCAGCTAATCAATTAAAAGCATATGCTTATCAGATTTCTAAAATGAATGGAAAACCTCATAAAGCTTTTCCTGATGATGTGTCTGTAGTACTCAGCAAAGTCTTTGTTATGGCAGTACTGCATATCTAGTAATATAAGAGAGATGTTGGAATTTATTTTGAAGTAGGACTTTATATGTCCATATGCTTATGGAACAAGATTTGCTACTGATGATTGAATACATAATAGAGAGGAAGCCACTATTTACAGATCTACTTAATGCGCGATGTTGAAATGGCTGCTGTGAAAAAGGCTCATAAAATAATGAGCTAGGGCTTGCCTGCTTTTTCACAGTACAGTACAGTACTGTACAGTATGTATGTATCAAGTGCAGTGGTTCTTAACCTGGGTTCAATCGAACCCCAGGGATTTGGTGAATCGGTCTCAGGGATTCGACGGAGCCCCTGCCATGGAGGTTGAGACACACCCGACTCAACATGTCAATTAGTTATGACACGCCCGCTTGGCCATCACTGGCTGCAGATGATCGTATGACATTGCTTGTCCAATCAGTGCTGCGGGAAATTTAGTTCGCTCAGTAGTCACCGTGTGACTGTCGTGGTAGTACGTCATACAATTTTTAAAAAGCTATACTTATGCCATGTAATTTTATTTACTTTTTTCTGTTTTTAATGTGTTCTTTTTTTTTTAATTTCTTGAATTTTGAAAAAAGCAAAGTTTTATTTTTTTCACTAATGACTCGTTCGGTGAACGTGCATATGAACTGGTTGGGTTTGGTACCTCTAACAAGGTTAAGAACCACCGGTCTAGTGTATCAATGATTATGTAAATAGTACACAGATATTGGACTCAAGTATGGAACGGGTCTGAGTCATTTGTGTATTGCAGGAGGGGGCCGCCGTTGTCTTTGCGACTTGCCCAGAGCGGACATGCAAAACACAGCAAACTGAAGAATATGAGTTTGCCAAAAGACAGTAAGGAATTCAACTCAGAATGCGATTCTACTTCTACGGGCCATATGCATGCAACTGCGATCAGTCGGGTCGACGTCGACTAATAGCTGATACGACTTTGATATTTTTTCAGTGCAGTACAGTGATCCCTCGCTACTTCGCAGTTCACTTATCGCGGTTTCATGCGTCGCGGATTTTTCAAAAGTAGTCGTCAAAAAAATAAATAAAATTGCGAAAATGCCGCAAAAAGTCCGCGAGAGGCAGCGAAAGTCAGCAAAACAACAGCGAGTCACATAGACACATGTTTACTGTATTTTGTCATTTATACACTAACGTGTGTGTGTGTGTGTGTGTGTGTGTGTGTGTGTGTGTGTGTGTGTGTGTGTGTGTGTGTGTGTGTATATAAAATTAGTAAATAGCATTAATTAATGTTAATTACTTCAAACATTTACTTCTCCATGCATGTATACCATTAAATTTGGCCTTAGAAATATATTTATTCATACACATGTACATATACCTCTACAGGGGGATACCTACTTCGCAGATTTTCCTCTTTCACAGGGGGGTTCTGGTCCCCATTAACCACGATCAGTGAGGAATCACTGTACTCCAATTTAAATAAATATAAAAAATCAATGGAGGAGGTAATGTTTTCCAATAGCCTATATTTTCCAACTGTGAACAGCTGATACATCAAATTTATACATAACTTGCACGTTAGAGGACAAGAGAATCAACATGGTGGCTTGGGTGAATGTTGACCGGTTGTTGCTGTCAACGGCTCTACCTCCTCCTCAAGCCAAAAAACACGAGATTAGCGACCAGTCGACGTCTCGTTCTAAATGTGATTGTGGAGCCGTACAGTCGGCCAGTCTGTACAACCACTACCACTATTCTGTCAGATGGCCACTCTTAACTTTCTCATTTACTTTTCAGACCGTGCGCAAGTCCAATGGAGAAAACAGGATTCAGACTGGGAGAAGTACCTCATCTTACACTACACTCATCGGAAAAACTAGCTGACAGTAAAAGAGGGAACGTCTCCAGTTTTGTATTAAGTAATGTATTAAAATAGGTGATAATGTTCTGCTCTTTGCATTGTAACCCTGTATTCTCATGTTAACTGAGGTCCAGCCAAGAATAAAAAAAGAAAAAAGGATAGTTATTTCAGGTTGAAGTTGAAAACTGAATTTCAAACCCCATCAAAATGGAGTATATTGTGTTTCCCATCAACTCGGGAAATCATTCTTCCGGCAGTTTGTCAGTGTCATATTCAAAAGATGAACCTCTTGGTTGCATAAATTGTCTTCCTTTGGTTATGATGGAGAAAGACAAACTTAATATTATCTTCTTTCAAAGTTTCATTTCAGTATCTGCTTAATTGACCTCAAACGCTATTCTCACAATTTGTACAGGCAAGCTTATGTTTTATTATTTATTATTTTAGGTTTGAGCATCATATTATTTCATGTTAAGCATTCCTAAATTATATTCTGTTGTTTAATGATTGCTTAGACATGTTTTTATGTTGATAGGTTCTGATTGGCAGTTAAAGGAAGAGAAGCAGGAAGTGATTTTTGTTCCGAGAGTTGTGTTCTCGAACGTGCTGGGGTGCAGACTCCTTTTTTTCCCCCCCTTTTAATAAATTGCATTAAAGGATTCCGTCTCTCCTTTTGTCATTCGTAAAGAAGAGCTGTCCACTGAAAAACAACGAACCCCTCAACTTACATACACAATGGAGCACACAGAAAAAAGGGCCAACTCGAGCTGAAGGAAGCCAGGGCCTCATTAACTGATAAGACCGGCAGGAAGGTTCAACTTCGGGAGGGCAGCATGACCAGATGTCCTCCAGTTTGTTACAGTGTCTCAATTCATGCGAAATCTACCCATTGTATTAACAAGGTATCCATTGTTTGCACCGGAAGATGTTTTGGCCTCCAGGTGTCCACTGAGGGGCATATCGGTGGGCTGGGCTGGGAAGCGCGACATGCAAATGAGGAGGAATGTTTTTCTGATATGCTACTTGTATTTTGCATATCCTCTGAATTAAAAGTGGTCAGCGGGGGTGCGAAGGCGGGATTTCGATCTGAGAGGAAACACGACTTGTCTTGCCTTCGAGGAACTTCGCCCCCTTTGCTGATCAGCAAAAGACAATCTGTTCCTGAGTTGAATCGAGTCTTTTCATTCAAAGTTCAAGATGTTCGGGTGAATTCCCTGACAGATTAGTGTTGCGTACCCCCATAATAGTACATTGTATTTTCACAGTCAAAATTCAGTCTGTACCACTGGTTGTTTAAAAAAAAAAAAAAATCAGTGTGGAGAGTATAAAACACTAAATTCAAAACGACGGCGGCTACCACAACCCTCCCACTAGTTTATAATGTAATGAGTGAAGCACTAGCTCATTGCACTCTGAATAATCCACATTTTTTAAAAGGCTTTGTTCAGATGTTCTGCTGTTGTCAGAGAAGGTTTTTGATGATGTTTGATACTAGTGCATGTGGGCAATCATCATTTTTATGATTGCTTTAACTTTGCTCCACTAAGCATATATGATATTGTAGTATAAGAACTGTGGTTTTCTATTGTGAAAATGTATTGGGGTCACATTATGAAGAAAAGCTATTAAAAAAATAAACATGTTATGAGAATAAAGTCATTATTTTGAGTGAGTATATGTTACAATTCTCACTCAAATGTGTAATGCAGTGTCATTAAAAAATTTATGGTCGATTAAATTTCAGACAACCACAATATTCCAAAATGAGGACATATAACTAACTGCAATACAACTATTTTTGGAATCTGACTTTTTTTTCTTTCATAATTATGTCTCATGAGATACTTTTTCAAGTTGCATTGCTGCAGCTTTATTCTCATAAATTAATTCTAATATTAAATAGAATTTATTTTCCGCGTGACCCCAAAACTCGTTTGTAGTCTGGGGTGGCTGAAGTCCAGGTACACAAATTTTACCGAATAAGGTGAGATTTTACAGTGGCTACTGACTGTTATCAAAGTTTATGACACTCTCATTAGGATTTCCATAAAGTGTCATCCAGAGTTGAAGAGGTCATGCATCGTTGACACGTGCAACCTGTCAATGACAGCAGCTCAGGTCAAAGGCCGCCTTCAGCTTTCTGTCCTCCCTAGCACAATAAATAATGAGGCATGGTTGTGTCCACACAGATTCCTTCTGAATCCCGGGGGTAGGCGTAAATTGAGGCGTTTGATGTGAAAGAGTCTTGTTGCAGCGCAATAAAGAATGCCATTGTATGCTAATGCTTTGGACAAGACCATATGACCACGACGGTGCAGGGCACTGGCTTGTGGTGGAGGAACGATTAGCATTTTCCCAACGCATGGTGTTCCCAACACAGCATTTTGCTTTGCTTCAAAAGAAAAACATTTTAATTCACTTCTTCCTGATTTGTACACTTTGTGTGTACCATCACAGCTGAAGGTAAAATCCATACTTTTATCATTTGCTTGTGTTCCTCTGAGAGGTCAGAACTGGTGTGGCTAAAAGCCAACATCCCCCAGGTGACCATCGAACTTGAACTCGATTGCAACTTTATCGGAGTATCGGTCATCTTTTCAAAAGCGAAGACGGTTGTTTAAAGCCTTTCGCAAAAACAATAGAACTTGTTCACTCATCGGCTTCCTCGGAGGAATTTGCTGACTGTCTTATCGGGAACTGGGCTGTAGGTCCGTTTGGGAGTTCGGTATTAATACAGGGTGAGCGCATCACGTGGCTCGGCGGATGTTTCACAATTGGCTTAGACTTTGTGTGTTTCGTGACGATGCTAGGCCATCGCCCCTGCTTTTATAGACCAACGCACAACTTTGCATTTCCTGACGTTGTCTTGGAACCTCACACAGACATAGCCATCGGTTAGGATGGACACCTTTGGGCCGGGCGCTGCTTACACCACGTGTACAGCCAGCTAAGTCTGGTAAAGATCTAATGCTATACCTTTTGAAGACAGTCATAGGTTGTTGCAGGATTTTTCACAAAATGTTACCAGACTCATAAATGTCAATATTGACTGTTTTTGTTTGTTTGTTTGTTTGTTTACAGCTCTGGAGTCGAAGATGAACTGGGGGTCCTTTTACGCCGTGGTCAGCGGCGTAAACAGGCACTCAACGGGCATTGGTCGCATTTGGCTCTCCGTCATCTTCATCTTCCGTATCCTGGTCCTGGTGGTTGCGGCAGAGACCGTCTGGGGAGATGAGAAATCCGGCTTCATCTGCAACACCCAACAGCCCGGCTGCAACAGCGTCTGCTACGATCAGTTCTTTCCCATCTCGCACATCCGCCTATGGGCGCTCCAGATCATCCTGGTCTCCACCCCGGCACTCCTTGTGGCCATGCATGTGGCCCATCGCCGCCACATTGAAAAGAAGATCCTAAAGCGGGCGGGCCGTAACAGTCCCAAGGAGCTGGAGCACATCAAGAACCAGAAGTTTCTCGTCACTGGAGCTCTTTGGTGGACCTACATGACCAGCATTGTCTTCCGAATTCTCTTTGAGGTTGCTTTTCTCTACATTTTCTACATGATCTACCCTGGCTTCAGGATGGTGCGCTTGGTGAAGTGCGATTCGTACCCGTGCCCCAACACAGTGGACTGTTTTGTTTCCAGGCCTACAGAGAAGACCATCTTCACTATCTTCATGCTGGCCGTGTCTGGAGTGTGCGTACTGCTCAACCTGGCCGAAGTGTTTTACCTCATAGGCAGGGCCTGCAAACGATTCTTCCGCCGCTCTGAGGAAGAGTCCAAAGTGGACTGGATGAGTCAAAAATTGTCTTCCTATAAACTGAGGACAATCAGTTGATAGCTGATCATTTTTTACAGAGACAAATAAAGGGCGAGCGGTGTTTTACTTTCTCACACACAGCCCTTGATTCTCATTTTAAACTACTAAATAACCACAAAGCATGTTGCTCATGATCCATTCGACAGTATCATTTATTGGCAGTGTTAAATAGTGAACGGATTTGTTATAAGAATTTTTTTTTCTTTTTCAGTTTTTACTAAGTAGTATTTATGTCTTATCTTGTAGAAAGGTCAAGGTTCATGGACCCTATCAGCCCTAGTCCATGTTTGAATTAAAACCATCTCATTCACAATTTGAAGTGCTGTTATCCATTTTCTTCAATAGATAGAAAGTCTACACACCCCTGGTCCAAATGCCCGGTTTTTGTGCCATTAAAAAATTGACCAAGATTAAACACTTTCCAGTATTGATGTGGCCTTTAACCAGCCAATTTAAATGTCTCTTTCAAATATTAAAATACAACAGAGCTACAACACGATCTCCCAAACGTGGGAAAAGGTGTTATGGTTTGGTACAACGATTGATGGTTGATTTTTTTTTTTTTTGTCTTAATTCCATAGAGTATGTTTGCCACAAAAAAAAAAAACAAAATTGCGCAGGTCCAGAAAAAACAAACAAACTGTGAAACATTGTGATGGCAGGATCACGCTTTGGTGCTGTTTTTCTTCAGCTGGAACTGAGACCGTTCTCAAAGTGAAACGTTCAAAAAAGGTCTTTGTTTGCTAGAACACGAAAAGAAAAAGATGTCAGCAAAAGCCTACAATAACACCTGAACTTTATTCAGGTTCAATCATATTGCAATCATATATTGCACTTAATTGAACTGTGTACAGCTCTCTCTCAAACATTCATTTTTGTGCATGCAAACACTTTGTTTTTCTTCTTTCTACCCCCCAATTTTGCTGCTGTAGGATGTAAATTTCCCCAGTGTGGGACAAATAAAGGATTGCTTATCTTATCAGACATTTTTAATGGTTTCAGTCTCACATTTGACATGAGTTTGAGTGTGATGGGTTCATCCTGAAGACAGTCACACCCAGTTATAGGAGGGCGTGCACACTTATGCATCCAGATTATTTCAATGTATTTGTTCTTCTCAAAATCATTGAAAAGAATTCAGGAGTTTACTTTTCATCACTAAAACCTTGCATTTGAACAGGGTGTGAAGACTTGATACGCACTGTTCCATACAGCCACCTGCAAGTTTTTGGTTCTTTTTTTTAAATTTTATTTCTCTGAAAATAGAAGCCTGAGTAGGCAGTTTGCTTCAGCCTTAAAACAAAATGACATTTGGGTATGCGTATGTGCCATACATGTGAGTAAAAGCTGCATACGGAACCGTGCCTTTAAGAAGAGAACTATGCTGAAATTTCACTCACAGAGGTATTGATGTTGCTTCATGATGAAGATTGCAGTGGCGTAGAATTTCACTGCATAGTACTGATCACAAACATTTGAAAAGATACTAACTAGTGTTGGATATTCTTGGATTGGGTTTTTGCTCTACCCTTTGCATGAATTGATGAGTGTGTATGTCGAGGGTGCACAAATCAGATCTGACCCAAAGTGCGACAGTATCATGCTGAAACATTTTCCTGTGTATCACGGTGCCCTTAAATTGGTGATTCCCAAAGTGTGATACTAGTACCACTAGTGATAGGCGGCCTCAGTGGCACACGAATGAATCACGGAATTGGCTTGAACTTTTTTTTTTTCCATCCAGTACGTGGCATGTTTAAGTCGAGTTCAGTTGTATTTATTGTTACTTATATTTGAGAACTATTTGTTTTCAATGATTTATTTAGGGTGTGTTTTTTTTTGGGGGGGGGAGTTGTTTTTTTTTTTTTTTTTTTTTTTATTTTTTTTTTTTTTTTTTGGGGGGGAGTTTTTTTTTTTTTTTTTTTTTTTTTTAACTGATCCTTGATGTATAATACATTTTAACCCTTGTGCGTTGATTTTTTTTTAACGACACATCGGACAAAGGCACCATAATGGAATGGTGGCTTTAAAGTGTAATATCAAAGTCATTTCTAAATGCTTTTTTTTCTTGCGACCACTCAAAATGTTCAGTGGCGTCAGACCTATCCATACATATATAGTTTCAATTTACTTATTGAGGTTGGTGCCCTCTATGGACATCAAAGCAATAAAAAGCAGTATTCTGCTATGGGTATAAGTAACTATCATCTGCATATAAGTAAAAAACAAAAACATTGAATTTGGACTATTCAATATGGACAAGTTAGCGCCTTCAACATGTTAATAGATCATGACATCATTTTAGTTTGTACGTCAACAGTCCTGTTATGGGATGTTTTGGTCCACAAGGGTTAAGTGAATAACCAAAGTACACTTTTTTATGTTCCTATATTTAAGCACAGAGTTAATGTTCAAATGGTGCATAAAGTTCCAATGGCTTACAATGATAGAAAAACATACATTTCACAAATAAAACCTATGCAGTGTTTTTTTTTGATGATCACTTGGGCCTACTACACCACTGTAGTTTGATGTTAGACCTTATGGGGGTATTTGGAGTGTCAAGTATTTTTTTTTAGATGGTACCTAATGTAAAAAGTTTGAGAACAACAGCGGTGTAGTGTAATTACTTCATACAAAATACAGAATAAAAATACAGAACAGCACTTGTCTTTCTGTAATTATGTAATTATGCTACCACAAACATTGCACACATGTGCTTGTGATTGTAATGGTTTAAGTGGTGCCAGAAAACATCATACGGCACTTTTCCAATGCTATTTTTCATGAGCGTCTGCATTACAACTACTGGTGAAACCACTTCTTAGGATCAGCTGCTTAGTTATCACTCTGTGATAAGTGACCTTTGTTAGTTGATGCAACAAATTGAGAGTAAAGAGAGTAGAAAATATAACGGCACATTGTCCATTCAGTAAAATAGAAAATATTGTGCTTCTATTTAAGCACGGACCAACATCTTGCGTAACTTTACACATTGATTTGATGGTTTTCGTTTGACTTTTGAGGACACAAAATTTAGTTTGAACTCTCTGTATTACACCGTTTTGGGGGGTATATAATGTCATGGTTTCACAACAGTACATGCTTCAGTTTAAATGTCAACATTAATGAATTATTTGCTTGCATATTTAAAATATCAGCTGCACCTCTGCAATATGGGTGATTAAACAAAAATAAAAGGCTGTTTCTTACAAGTGAAGAATGTTTGCAGATTAGAGCTGTCATTTGCCAATTTTTGACTTGAATGAATTCAACTCAATTTAGGTCACAATAGCAGCAGTTTGATAAATAGTCAACAATTAAAAAAAAGAGGCTTCAAGCTGTTTGCTGTCAAACTAAACATTAAACAAAAGAAATGTGAACAAGTAATAGTGCCGCACTGATAAGCTGAGAGAGGGTTTGGGGGGTAATTATGAATCCCACTTGAGCTCTGAGCAAGACAAGCCCAGCTGTGATATGATTGGCCGCTCCATCAAGGCAGGACTGTCTGTCTAATACTGCCCCCATGTGTCCAAAACAGTAGGAGCAGCACTCAATCTCATTATCTCATTACGTTTTGTATTTGTACAATGTGATGGAGTGCTATTTTTATTTTCGCTCATTAAAATGCGCATTACAAATTGCTTTGGAGGCGTTTTTTTGGGTAGTGGTGGTGGGGTCTGGAATAGATAAAAAGCATTTCCATTCATTTCTAATTTTTTTGGGTTACAACTGTGGCCACTGAACATCTGAAACTCTTATCTCAAGGCACCACTGTATTGAAATCTCAGAATTACTAACCATGGACTAGGTTTGTTTCAGGTCTTGTTCCTTTCATTCCTCTGTGAGGATGCAAAGGCCGACTCATCTCCAAATCATGCCCCCACATGATAGGAGAGACCCTTGCACTATATTTAGCCACCAGGACCACTTGTGGCCGGAACAAAAGGCAGTCAAGCCCACCATTGGCCAGCTGCCCTGTCAGTCACTCAAACAACCAAGTGGACAGGCTGTAATAGTTTACATTCGAGTACACGGAGCCAAATTTAACCGCAGGGGGAGGGGCAGACTGGACATGGTTGAGAGTTTGTCCATTAGTGTGTTGTGGTCAGTGGAAGAAACTCGGTTGGGGGCGTCCTGGAACCTGCCCGCCTGAGCCGGTCGGTGTGGAACTGACGCTGTGGCTGGTAGGAGTCCACTTTTCCTACCCATTCAAGGGCACTGCCAAGAGGCCCCGAAGATCACACTTGTTCTGGGACCGGTCACCCTCATGGACACCCAAAGACACACAGGAGTTCTAAACAAGGGATGTAGAAGGTGACAAGGTGGGTGAATTGCTAAATAGGACCTCAAAGTCTAAATATGAAAGGATTTTCGACACTACCCTGAATGAAGCATCCGTTCTCGCCCCAATACCTTACTAACGTTAGTTTGGTGGTACCATTATGAACTTCACCCTTGTCTCACTGGTGTTCCCTTTCACTCAGAGCAGCGATCACGTTGCCGTGCCGTGCCACGAGGGCCACGACTTGCAGGAACATGCCTGGAAGCTGCCTTTCCCTGTCCACACATGCCAAATATATACCCTCTTAAAGTAAATATAATCCTGTTGTGGTCAACGTGGGATAGACCGGTTAGTTGCCAACTTGTCCACTTGTTTGAACAACCTGACTCTTGAGACTCATTCGCTGTTCGCGCTGCTGAACTTGGGAAGGCATTTTAGAAGAGGAGGGGAAGGAGGATACTTGCTGTTAGGTTGTGTTATTTTAGTCATGCAATATACACTACGTGGACTAAAGGATTTGGACACCTTGCCATTAAAAACAACAGGACCTTGAAATGGAAGAAAAATATAAGTTGATCCCTCTCTCGCAGTCTTCTGGGAACAATTTCTACAAGATGTTGGAGAGTGTCTGTGGGTTTTCTTTTCTTATTTTTTCCCCCATCCAGAGGAGCAGGGTTGAGGTCAGGGATTTGTGCAAGTGATTGCAGACCACATTCATTCATTCAGCTACACCTTAAAGCGCTGTTTCAATACACTGAAACCTGATGAGTTAGTTCAACTCAAATGGGTTGATTACAATGATGTGTTGAAGTCTAATACAGTAACTCAAGTATTAAAGAATATTTTATTTGAGTGCCTTGCTTTTTTTGCTGAAGTACCCATAGTTGTCGTAACAGCAGTAGTAGCAGTAATCGTACTTAAATAAGTATTGTTCATCAAAACAGTATTGGATTTTTTTTTTTATGTTGATGGTGGTATGAATAGAATTGTAAGTTGTATTGTTAGAAATTTCAAACTCGAACAAAGACGAGTATGGAATGGAGTACAGTGTTTATTTATGTGAACTATAATAATTGTAACATATTCTTCTTGTGCTTAGCAGTAGGTCCAGGAGTAGCCGTAATGCAGGTAGTAGTAGTCGACTGAAAATAAATAATGTTTTGAATTTAATTGAAGTGGTTGCATGAAATAAAATCATCCATCCATCCATTTTCCGATCCGCTTATCCTCACTAGGGTCGCGGGGGGTGCTGGAGCCTATCCCAGCCGTCTTCGAGCAGTCGGCGGCGGACACCCTGAACCGGTTGCCAGCAAATCGCAGGGCACACAGAGACGAACAACCATCCACGCTCACACTCACACCGTGGGACAATTTAGAGTGTTCAATCAATTTAGAGTGTTGCCGTGCATGTTTTTGGAATGTGGGAGGAAACCGGAGTACCCGGAGAAAACCCACGCAGGCCCAAGGAGAACATGCGGAGCTGGAATTGAACCTGGTACCTACGCACCGTGAGGTTGATGCACTAACCACTGGACCAGTGGGCCGCCCAAAATAAAAGAAGCTGGATCCAAATCTATTTTTATGTAGATGCGCAGTCTCCTAAAAAAAATGGATCTTGATTCACATGATCTTATTTTTGTGCAACCATTTGATAAATTAAAATTGAAGAAATTCAACAAAAACCTTTTTTCAAGTGTAGGAGCTGTGGTGTTGATGGAAAAATATTACTGTGATTAAAAAATGGGGGTGTGGTAGTATTGCTGCATTTAATTATAATGATGCATAACTAAAGAAAATTGTATTTTAATCATCATCATCATAATATGATGAACACTTATTAGTATGACTAGGATCAGTCTGGGGGAAAAAATGGCCTGGAACACCCCAAGTAAAAATGTATGTTTTGCCTTTTCCCAATCCCTCCAGTCCCAGCTGTGAGCTCACTTAGACAATGGGGGACTGGAACCTGCTGGGAAAGCTCCTGGAAAACGCCCAGGAGCACTCCACCGTGGTGGGCAAGGTGTGGCTCACGGTCCTGTTCATCTTCCGCATCCTGATCCTGAGCGCCGCCACAGAGAAGGTGTGGGGCGACGAGCAGTCGGGCTTCACCTGTGACACCAAGCAGCCCGGTTGCGAGAACGTGTGCTACGACATCACTTTCCCCATCTCCCACGTTCGCTTCTGGGTGCTGCAGATCATCTTTGTGTCCACGCCTACGCTGATCTACCTGGGCCACATCCTGCATCTGGTGCGCATGGAGGAGAAGCAAAAGGAGAAAGAGAAGACTCATCCTCCGAACAAGCCGGCCCTCGTCGTGGACGCCCACAAGCACAAAAAGGCCTTGATGAGAGACGAAAAAGGACATGTGCGCCTGCAGGGGGAGCTCTTGCGCACATATGTTTTTAATGTCATTTTTAAGACCCTCTTTGAGGTGGGCTTCATTGTGGCCCAATACCTGTTGTACGGCTTTGAGCTGAAGCCCATGTACACATGCGACAGGCCGCCATGTCCCAACGCGGTCAACTGCTACATCTCTCGACCCACAGAGAAAACCATTTTCATCATGTTCATGCTGGGCGTGGCCAGCGTTTCCCTCTTCCTCAACCTCATTGAGATCTACCACCTGGGCTTCACCAAGTGCCGCCAGGGCATCACCTTTCGGAGAAGCAACCGGTCACCGGAGACCATGTCCAAGGGGCACAGCGACACCGAAGCGCCGTTCGGCCCGACGTATGACGACTATTTCCACGAGCATCGCCCTCCCAGCTACAACCTCTCCCCTCTGTCCGAGGGCGCCGAATCGTCCTTTCAGCCCTGTAATAGCAAAGCGGCCTACAAACAGAACAAGGACAACTTGGCGGTGGAAAGGAGTGGCAGCAAGCTGGAGGAATGTGACCTGAAAGGAAAGAAGCGAGGATCTGCCCCCGGGTCACCCACGCAGAGCAGGCAAGGCCGCAGTGCCAAGTACAGCAACAACAAGACTCGAATAGATGATCTCAAGATATGAGACACGGCTTTCAGGGGGCGGAACGCTGATGAAAAAAAAATGTATTCATGGTGCAGGTTTGACTCATTCCAAATCAGACATTCATGGTCCACAACGTTGATTTTGTGAAACATTTACAGTATTGCAAAAAGGACGCAGAAAATGGCAAAGGGTCCAGCTTTTGAAGCAACACAATTCCGTGGGACCTCTGAAGTCGGACACACTCTGTCCTCAATGCTGTTCTACTTTCAAAGTAAGTTCTCCAATGGAATTAATTTCCTCAGCGGGGGAAAAAAAAAAATACTTTTTATGAACGGATTCTTGACAAGTGTGATACGTTAACCACTCTATCATAAAACTATCAAACTTGAAAGTAAATCAAAACTAAAAGTCATCGTGCACAATACTGTCACGTTGTGGCAGGTGTTGCTGGAAGCGTTGCACAATCAAAAGTAATTGTAAAGTACACCCCCTTCCATCGCAGGGGTTATGTTGCAGGCCACGCCCACAATAAGTGCTGTAAACATTTACAGCGCTTTTTAAAAAGGTATATAAACTCACTCTAAAATAATACCAAAAAATGTAATATACCAAGAGAGCGCAAGATGACTGGATAAGACAAAAATATAGCAGCGTACCAATCCCTCCATGTGCTGACGGTGGTTGTCTGCCTCACAGCATTCCGCCTCACAGTGCAGAGGTCGTGGGTTCGATCCCGGCTCCGGCCTCCCTGTGTGGAGTTTGCATGTTCTCCCTGTGCCTGCGTGGGTTTTCTTCGGGGTACTCCGGTTTCCTCCCACATTCCAAAAACATGCATGGCAGGTGAATGGAACACTATAAATTGTCCCTAGGTGTGATTGTGAGTGTGGTTGGTTTTTCTTCTATGTGTGCCTTGCGATTGGCTGGCAACCGGATCAGGGTGTCCCTCGCATACTGTCTGAAGACAACTGGGATGGGCTTCAGCATGCCCGCGACCCTCGTGAGGATAAGCGGATAAGAAAATACATGGATGGATGTGATTGACATTTCATGAATCGCATTGCTCATATTGTAGTAGTGAGCACGCCGATCCTTTCCAATGTCAATGTAGCTATTTTCCGTTTTTACCATGACTGGTCGCCATCTTTTACAAAAAACACAAAATAATCAAAAAAATACTTGCGGACCTAATCCGCCAGATGCTCACTGAGCTGCAACCTCGTCGATGATGTGCACATCCTGTATGATGATGCAGGTTGAAACTCCCACCTTTGGAAGGGTCACCGTACTTAGAATCAGTTTCCTTAACTTTTACTGTTGTGTGAATTTATAGTCCCGAGAAAGCAAAAATAAACAAATCTAAATTTGATACTCCACAGAGAAGAGTGTTAACAACCCTGCCAAATTTAAATGATTTAAATGATCCAATGTACAAAACCACATTTTTTACCACATCAATCTTCCGCCTTCTCACAACGATGTGCGTGTACACGCGCTGACAATGGGGCACCCAGTCGAAGCCACCGCCAGTCAAATTTCACGTTCACACACTGTCTGTCAAGTTTGACTTTTTCAAACGTATTTCCAACTTGTGTAAAGTGGCCACGCCAGCTGGCTATCTGAGAGGAAGACACTTTTTCCAGGTGTAGGCAGAGCTACTCAGCTAATCGTACTTATCGCACTTGGCCGGATAATGGTGATAAACAGGTCAACTATTGTTGCACGATTCCCTGCTACATAGGTCTCAATCTTTGCCCAGGTTTATAGCAATTATCTTCAAACTTGTATCACATGATTAGAAACAGATCACCGGATTCATTTTACAGGGTCTTTAATTGACTGGAATCACTTTGACTGCACAAAAATACAGCAAAGTAGAGGTGCGCTCAGGTTTTTAAATAGAATTGATTGTTAAACTTCATTTTAAAAATTCCCATCAGTAAATGTTTATTTGTGACCTGCAAATGTTTCATGAAATAAGACAGTGTCAGCGTCCAGCACAGTTGACAAGTGTAATGTTGGAAAATAACTGGTACTCGTGAAAACACTGTATCCAATTTCAAGGCGTGCCTCAGTAGAGATTGCGCTCGTCTCAGTTTCAATATTTGTAATGTGTGATTATTTGATCACCCAGAAAAAAAAAAACCATAATTCAAAGCAGTATTGTTTGTATCTTAGTTTATTTGATTGCTGTAAAGTGTTTGATGACGCTCTGTAAAAAAGGAACATGTAAATAAAGCTGTCTTAAACTTGCCACTTAGTCATTGGATTCAATACATCATCAACTACTTAAAGCGGGGCACCATCAGGTAATACCCATCAGGTATGGGTTTGTGTTTTTCCCCGCCCCCTCCCTTATGTTTCTTTTCATCTGTAAAAACTGGGCGCTGTAGAAGGGGACCCAGCAGACACCCGGTCTGTAACCCCCGGTTGGTCGTTGTTTTTCAATGTGTTTTGAACGGTTTGTGTCCATGTCGTTGCACCCTGTGGTACAATGAGAAAGCAATTCTGATTTTGAGTTGACAACCACCGCGACCCTAGAAAGGATCAAGCGGTTCAAAAGATGAATGAATGAATGAATGAATGAGTTGACAACCACGATATAGTTACCAGATAAGCTAACAGTTTCAATTTCTTCAATTACTCTTTCGATTTCTGTCTAGGGCGGCCCGGTAGTCCAGTGGTTAGCACGTCGGCTTCACAGTGCAGAGGTCCCGGGTTCAATTCCAGCTCCGGCCTCCCTGTGTGGAGTTTGCATGTTCTCCCCGGGCCTGCGTGGGTTTCCTCCGGGTGCTCTGGTTTCCTCCCACATTCCAAAAACATGCATGGCAGGCGGATTGAACACTCTAAATTGTCCCTAGGTGTGAGTGTGAGCGTGCATGGTTGTTTGTCTCTGTGTGCCCTGCGATTGGCTGGCAACCACTTCAGGGTGTCCCCCGCCTACTGCCCGAAGACAGCTGGGATAGGCTCCAGCACCCCCCGCGACCCTAGTGAGGATAAGGCGGTTCGGAAGATGTTGGATGTTGGATTTCTGTCTATTTCCGATTTCTGTCTATTCTTTATGTCCTATGGCACTACCCAGCCTCTCACAGGTCAGTCTGAGTACTACAGCAGACATGGATAAATAGTTTGGCGATCTTGGCACATTTAAAAAAATCTGTTAAGATGTTCATGATTTGTGTGTTTGCACCCACTTAATTTCGGCTGAAATTACAGGCCTCGTTTACGAATCATCAAGAAGAAACGTGTTCTCCACTAATCATAGCGATGTGGTAGCATTCGTGTTCTCACACCCACGAACTGCAAAGAAACACTGTTCTGTGTGTGTACACTAACATGTGCACGCATTGAGCTCATCCAGGAAATCATGTTGGCGCCTCTGGTATTTAAAAAAAAAAAAAACAACAACACCAACTTGTAAATGAGTTAAGAGCATACTGTGTTCATGATGACAAAACCCCTGCCTGGTCTGATCATAATTTTCATGTTAAGACTTGATGTCAAGGGAAGAGGAAATGCACATTTGCTCGAATATAAATGTCCGTACTACAAGTGCAAACAAACAACGGATCATAAGATTTCAAATGTCTTGACGAATGCATGTTTCTTTTTCTTGTTCCACAAAGTGCTTGTTCAATAAGAAACATATTTTGGGCTCATATGGCATTTGTCACAAAAAGGAAAGTCAAACCAGGAGGAAAACATGATGTGGGAGCATTGTTTGTAACTTATGGCTCCATACAGTTGCTGTTGGAATGATTAAAGTCTCTTGTTAACTTTCCGAATATCACTTTGTAAATGGAAACGCCTATGGGTTATTCGAGGTCAGAAAAAGTGGATGACATACAGACTCTTAAAATGTGATCAAGTGGACCTCCTTAACTCAGTGGCCTTAACATTAGGTACACGTAAACAACATGCAGTATTAGAAACATGTCCTAGTATGGTCTACCAACTAACTACATTATTGCTGCTGTGTGAAGTATTACTCGAGGTAGAATATTTGATACAACTCATCTATGGAATATTATGGTGTAAAATTATGCTGTAGCTAATAATGTGGACAGCAATTTGATAACTGAGGTGTGTACAATCGCAACTTTAGTCTCTCTTTCGCTCTCTCTCTTCACTTTGTTCTGCTTGTGGTACATATGCTTGAATCTGACCTTTGTTTGCTCTTCAAAAACAACACCTTTTATTTTACGGTACCATTCTGTGCTGATGATGCCCTTAACCCAAAGTGAGATCTTTTTTTAATTTTTTTTTTCATGTCAATTAATCATTAGTGTAGCGGTTATTAAAACTGTCCCCTGGAGGGGACACCCCATTGATTGTATGCCAGACCTCTTGAACACCTGAAGAGAATTTCATGGGAAATAGCATATATTGTTGGTATTTAACACCCCATTGATTGTGTTCTTAACGCCCGTTCTCGAGCTAACACCTGGAGAGAATTTCATGGGAAATAACATTGATTTTTGGTATTTAATTGAGGACATAAAATCAGGTATCCACATGAGTCACTTTACTGCAGTGGTGGGAAGTGAGCTAATGAAGTACAAATACTTTACTTGAGTATTTGCACATCTGAAAAGTGTTTGCTTTTAATCTGTCTGTATATACTTTCTATTCATCATTTTTTTAACCTCAAAGGATGACAACAAAATGTAAAAAAGACATAAATCGAGAAAAGTAGACGCAAGTAAAGTCATGAAAGTAAGCCTGACAATGACGAACACTATATGGGGGTGCTTTACTTTTGGTGTCCTGTGTGTTCTTCGATATTACCTGTCTACACACACACACACACACACACACACACACACACACACACACATACACACACCTGCATCCACATATTATAACAATGAAATGAAGATATCACCACAGGGGACAAGTTTCATAGACGGACATGACCAAGTCTAAAAAGAATGCACATGGACACCTAGTAAACTAAACAAGATTCAGCATGAACACATGGAAAGATAAGGTTGGTAATGTTTTCAGGAACCGAGGTTGGAGAACGAGCTGAGGACTAGAGTCTGGGCAACATGACCCACCAGGTGTCAGCAGGACCGAGGAAGGGGGCCAGAAGCGAGAGAGCACAAGATGGAAGACATTGTTCGAGTAACTCTAAAGCCGGTCTATGACAGTAACAATGACAATTATGTCCTTTTGTATTTCGTTGTATTCAGAATCAGTGCTTTTTCACTTTCGGTTAAGTAAAATACCGCAATTAGCACTTTTTTACAGAATTATCTGTCGTGTGAGTACTTTCCCACTTGCTTCGGCCTTCATCGACATCTGAGATGCTGCTGCTCTGCCATCTTGTGGCCACTAAAGAAACTTTCATTTCCCAGGCTTGCATAACACAGATTATTATGAATAAAGTCCAAACCAGCTTCCTCATCTGTTCAGGGACAACAAATGCATACAAAAGGCAGTATTAAAACCATAAGGAACCACTGAAGCGTTTCTGCTTTTTTTTTTTTTGCTTTTAATCGTTGTCTTGAGAAAGCGTGTCGTTTCAATTTTGGGCCTGTGTTTCATTACACAGACAGTACACATCCAACCTGCTGATGTGTAATAAATGATAAACAGCCAGAAGCGTAGCTTACGACGGCAGTAGGTTTGCTTGATGCTTTTGAAGAAGCAGCCAAACGGACAAATGGGCCTCATGATGTGCGCTGAGGAAATGGTTTGTAATTGCCTGCAAGCCTGTCGCTTCATCACCAATTTCGATGCCGTGCGCCGTCCATAACTTCACGACAGTGCGGCCCAAAAACTAAATTTGCAGAAAGAAAAAAGCAGCTGCAGACATGCTTTAATAAGCAGAAAATGTTCATTACTACATGGCTTTTTGTCCAAGTTGCTTTCACTCTGTTTGCATGGCGGGGAAAGTGTCGTTTGCTGCCACCACGTGAGAGCCGGAACTCGCTGCAAAAATCAATCGGCCTTTTGAAACTGGAACACACTTGAAAGCACTTTGGCGTGAGGCTGTCGAATTGATTTTTTGTAGCACATTTTCTGGCAGGATCCAAAAATAACTGGAGTAATTCATTAAGTAAGGAATAATAAACCTTCAGTTTGTCACACTTAACAAAATAAAAAATAATCCAAAATTTTTGGATTGGAAGGGTTTTCCGCCATTGCTTCTCGGTTTATCTGTTACATTTAGAACCTAAAATTTAAAATGCAGAATGCAATTGTGCAAAGCCAAGCAATGTCTCATTTTGGTTGGTCAGTAGGTTTGGGGTCACTCAGAAAATCCTTATCCTTGTGTGTGTGTGTGTGTGTGTGTGTGTGTATGTATGTGCGAGAGAGAGAGAGACAGAGAGATCCATCCATCCATCCATTTTGTGAACTGCTTCATGCTCACGAGGGTCACGGGCATGCTGAAGCCTATCCCAGTTGTCATCGGGCAGTAGGCGAGGGACACCCTGAACCGGTTTCCAGCCAATCGCAGGTCACACAGAGACGAACAACCGTCTGCGCTCACACTCACACCTAGGGACAATTTTGAGTGTTCCATTAACCTGCCCCGCATGTTTTTGGAATGTGGGAGGATACCGGAGTACCCGGAGAAAACCCACACAGGCGGAGGAGAACATGCAAACTACACACAGGAAGGCCGGAGCCAGGATCGAACCCACAACCTCTGCACTGTGAAAGATGCGTGAACTACTCAACGACCGGGCCACTATATCTATCTATCTATCTGCGGTTTCCTCCCACATTCCAAAAACATGCATGGCGGGCTGATTGAACACTCCAGATTGTCCCTACGTGTGAGTGTGAGTGCGGATGGTTGTTCGTCTCTGTGTGCCCTGCGATTGGCTGCCGCGACCCTAGTGAGGATAAGCGGGTCAGAAAATGGATAATAAATTGCCAACTTTAACGAAAGTAAATTATTTCATAGTAATTCACAGTTCATTTGCCTTCATTTTTGCATAACCCTAATCTCTCAGACCAAAACATTTATGTATCATAAATCGGAGATTTCTTTTGTAGTAAAACAGATTAATGTATTGTTTGTTTTTGTTTAAAAAAATATACATAGGGAAGTGGATATTGAAACTCACATTTAAAATTACAGTTGCAATGTTGGGGTGAGATGCAATTATTTATTTTTTTCCATTATGTATTTTTAGATATGTCCCAAAAAGCTGGGCTATTTATTTACTCAGCTGCAGAGCACCAGGCATCAATTTGGGGTTAATTAGTTTTGTCATGGTGGATCGGACTCATGCCCTGCTGCAAATAGCGAAACACCAGCTTCACTCGCGCCATTGGCATTGTTTTACCAAATGGAATTTATTTTATTAAAGTTTCAATTATAAATATACCACATTCAATTACGCAAAAAAAGTCAGCATTTCAAACTCATCTTTCACCACTACTTGTAAAAATAGATGGCTTACAGATAAGATTTGTTTCTGTTGCATGTAAATATGCAGGTGAACTCTTGATAACGTTCACTAACAGGCTAATCTTAGCCTGACATACAAAGCTTGTCTTTTTGTCCAGATGTGTTACTTCAACCAACAGACCGGTGCTTGCAACACTCAACAGTCATTGTAATACTTTCCTATTTAGCTCATGTTTCTTTATGTATTGATACCCCTGTCTCCAATTAGTTTTGGGTCAGCTTGTGGAGATGTCAAATATATTTACAGCCATCTGGCTGTAGAATTCAATTTGAGTGGTGACACTTGTTTATGAGAACAAAAAACTTTGCCACGAGGCCCCCACTTCGGATTATTTCATCCTTTTGAAATGTATGTGAACCAGAGGCGATTGCTCCAAAACTGCAAGGGAAGCTCAGCTTCCCCCCAAATGTCAAAAAATAAGTGATCAAATATATGTGTGTACAATTGTGTGGACATGTCATTGACTAAATATGCGCTACAATGCGCTCAAGTTTTGTTCCGAATCAGACCAGCATCCGCCACTGATGTGAACCCTCAAAATATAGTGACTGAATTATGTGACTAACAGTGTGTATTTTTATTCTTCATAATACAATTAGGAATGTCATCCACAACAAAATAATAAAAGCGAGTGAAACCTGATCAAACCTAGAGGACTACATTCGACTTCACACATTTATTCAACTAGATCGCCGATCTATTTCACACCGACATCACAAAATAACAGCCGCACAGAAGTGCTGGACAATTCGACGATTGGAGCATCACGACACTTCTCTGAAAAGGAACAAAAATGCAAACCTAAAACATCGTGACAAAATAAAACAACTGAAATTCCTCACTTCTGTATTACTTATTTGAACTCAACCAAGTATTGAGCAAGTATGCGTCACGAACTCGGGATTGAAATTGTTTGTGATCGTTCAACAGTTTGGGAATGAAACGGCTCAGTGACGTACAAAACAAAGCAGAATGGAAGACGTTTTACCACATGTCGGACTTGCGACTGTTAAGACAAATGAGGAAAAAAAAACAAAAACATCTTTTAAAAGCTGCCCTCTTTTAACAGAAGAAGTCAAAAGGGGTCTTCACAAGAATCGCAAATTCAACAGGCTCCATTTAGTAAGTTCAAGGCCGACACACACCAGAACTGTCTCATTAAATGATAGGCGTTGAGCCGGGGTAGTGCTCGTGGTGCTGGAGGGGCCGCTCTGAAAATCCCTTCGAAAGGTTTGTGCGTCTCCTTAGATCATACTTAATCGTATTTGCCCTTCCCTTTGGGCGTGCCTTCGTTCCAGGCCACGTAAACAAACAAGGCCAGCACCACGTGCACGGCCAGCACGGCGACGATGGCGGCGTAGAAGTAGCTGTCTGAGTTTGACATCTTCATTGAGCCTGAGAAGAGAAAACAGAAGAGATCGATGCATGCGGAATGTGGAAGACAATTATTATGACAGTTGTGACGTGTGCAAGAATTCTGGTCAGATTGAGAATGATTTTCTCCAATTGGTTTGGATTGGGGGTGGCCCGGGGTCGAGTGGTTAGCGCATCGACCTCACAGTGCAGAGGTCATGGGTTCGATGCCGGCTCCAGCCTTCCTTTGTGGAGTTAGCATGTTCTCCCCGTGCCTGCGTGGGTTTTCTCCGGGTGCTCCGGTTTCCTCCCACATTCCAAAAACATGCATGGCAGGCGGATTGAACACTCTAAATTGTCCCTAGGTGGGAGTGTGAGCGGGGATGGTTGATCATCTCTGTGTGCCCTGCGATTGGCTGGCAACCGGTTCAGGGTGTCCCCCGCCTACTGCCTGAAGACAGCTGGGATAGGCTCCAGCACACCCCGCGACCCTTGTGAGGATAAGCGGATCAGAAAATGGATGGATTGGGAAACATTTTCCCCATAGGAATTAACAGTTTGATGTTCCTATGTATCGTTCAAACATGACCCCCAAAACTTTGCATTGTAGCTTTATCTCTTCCTCTCTGTATGCATTCTGAAGCGTGTAAATCCGCATTATTGTCAGGTATTGTTATTGTCAGGAAAATTTGACATCTATCCCTCTGTACTTCCAAAATTCTATCATACACTATTCACATATTTGGCTTTCAGGTGAAATTTCAGGACCAGGCTAAAATGTATTCAAACCTTTACAGGTGAACTTAATGTGACCTTCTCTAAGCTTATGAATGCTCATGTCCAACTGTTAAATGTTTCAGTACTTTCTGCACAAGTTGCTGTTATCCAACGAGGAGCTTAGCGGCAAAATTCACAACATATGTTTGATACTTGAACCAACCAATAAATGTCTCGTATGCTTCAATTCGAGCGGGTGTTTAAACAGTCATCCTCAATGCTTTTCACACTTTGACATGATGAGACCAAGACGACACCTAACAATAGATCAACAATATCTTGGCATTGTGATGCTTAAAACAGGACATTCTCAGATGAAAGTGGCCGCTGAGCTTAGAGTGTCATAGCGTGTCATCAGCAGGTCTCAACAGAGATACCAAGAGACTGGAAGAGTCGCAGAAAGATGTAGAAGTGGACATCCCTTGGCCCAATCCCATGCTTATGACTACTACATTGTGAACAATACCCCGAGAAACTGGATGGTGAATGCCACTCAACTCCAGGCACATGATCTGCAGGACGTAAAAATGTTCGCAATTCCAGTAACACCCACTGCAGTAAAGAGTCACTTGCATGTCGCTGTTTTGGATCCAATGACAGAAAATAGTGGCGCGGACACACTTATTCCGATATACACACTTATTCTGTATTGTGTTGTATTGTTGTGTCGAGCGGGAGTTCCTTGAGTTGGCGCTACTTTGGGCTCCCTTATCGTCTCCCCCTCTGTCCCTGTGCTCTGCAACTTCAAGTAACTGCGCCACCTGGCGTTGAAATGCCTGTCATTACAAGTCCAAATGAAATGACTTTCCATCGAACCTTAATTGTGTACCAACCTTCAGCGGGCCGGATTAAAAAGACCAACGGGCCTGAATCGGCCCGCGGGCCGTAGTTTGCTGGCCTAGGCCGTAGCGGGATCTTTTGACATTTTCCATAAATTTCACCTTACAGGCAAATAGCCCTAACCTTTATCTTGTGTACAACAATGTAAACTATTTACGAAAAATGTTTCTAAAAAAAGTGATTCTTAGCTGCAGTATCAAATAAAAGATTAAACTTTTACATAATGTAACAGTGGCTTGAATTTATTGTTATTATTTTGTCCCTTAGTGTGATGGTGAACGCGGATGGTTGTTCGCCTATGTGTGCCCTGTGATTGGCTGGCAACCAGTTCAAGGTGCACCGAGCCTACTGCCCGAAGACAGCTGGGATAGGCTACAGCACACCCGCGACCCTTGCGATGATCAGCGGATTAAAAAATGGATGTATGGATGTTTTTAACCACTTACTTAGGTACAATTTCTATTTAACCTAAAAGAGCGTTTAGTTAAATTACTTAAGTGTAGGTTTTTTTTCTTGCTTTTGTCTTATTGAAGCGCAGTGTTAATGTTCAAATTGTGCACAGTGTTAAATAGTCTTATAAAAATACTATTGAGTAATTTCTCAATTGGCCATAATGCACAATTAACTGTTATGTAATGTACGTAATGTTTCCACCTCGGAAATAAATCATGAAAGGTAGTCAGGCAGGCACCAAGCAAGGAACCTTAAAGGCTGGCTGTTAGGACGGTGTTTTATTTTGAATCGTGGCGAAACAAACCCGAGACATCAACACAGCATAAAAAAGAAGCGAATTTCACCTTCGAAGATGTAAGCCTTTGAAGCGAAGTACAAACCAATCGGTAGCGTGACCATAAGTATGGTGAAGAACAGCAATGTCTTGAGGGCTGAAACCAAGGAGCCTTCATTCCTGCAAGGAAGCCACATAAACACGCACACACACGGGTCATCTTTAATCAGTGATGGCAATGGCTAGTGATGAAAAAAGCAGAAAGGGGCGTGGTCACTTACAAAAGTGGCACTAAACATGCTGAAGATGAAGTGTATTCAATTTACACACTATTTGAAACTTGAACAGAAAAAAATCCCAAGATTGTTCACTATTCTTTCAAGTGAAAATTTGTGCAATTTTATTTATGCATTCCTGGTGAGCACCAATATGGAACTTCAAATTTGCTGCTCAAAATCAAAACTAAAAAAGGAAACACATTCCCTGCCATATTTAAGATTTGCTCATTACTTAGATTCATAAAGTGTTGTGTAAATGTGATAAAAAGCTGTTGATTCTTACCTCATACAGTGCTAGTGAAGTCCCACACTGTTTACTATATATGGGTTATGAATGTATTTTATTATATAAAGTGGATGTCTATTTACAGTATACACAACAATATACAGTTTCATGAGGTAGAATACTTTATTTTCTCTTCATTTTAAGCTTTTTAGCAAGCGCTAAAAGCTTAGTGGTCCTCTCCGTCTTTTTCCACTCTCTTTTTAGCCAACTCCTCTTGTTTTTACACAGGCTGTCGAAAGGCGCTTGAGAACGAGTAGTTACTTTTCAGTAGAAATGTCTGTTTTCGGTGTTTCACCGAGGTTGCGTGACTCTGTAAAGCTTTGCATCCTCTCGATCCGGATAGAATGACATCGTCACACACTGTACACAGAGCTTTACCGGCGACATCGAGCTTTTTCACGAAATCCGACACAAGTCAAGTCAAGTCAACTGTATTTATAGAGCACGATCCGACACAAACACAATGGTTCCTCTTTACCGTTTCCAACTGGGGACACCGTCAGCTTTCTATCCAACCAGTCCCATCGAAACGTGTTTTTCAGATCCGCATCTATCTGACGCACTTTAGCTTCGTCGCGAGTCTCGATAACTTTCGGCATTCGCGAGAATGGGGTTTAGGAAGGCGAACACGGATTGGTTGTGATTTGCA
>CAAKHF010009355.1:3232-13732 GCA_901007745.1 Hippocampus kuda
AATATTACTGCCGCGGAAATTGTCCTTCCTGAGGAGGAGGGCTACAGGTAGTCCCATATTCTCCCAAAAAGTGGGGGGGGGGGGGGCAAGTATATTTAACAACCCTGGCAAATGTAAATACATTTCAAAATGTAAAAAAATAAAATAAAATAAGGTATCTCATCTGTCAATGAATGGTACAGAAAAATGGATACTTCATCGAACATCTTTTTTGCCTACACGTGACAACATATGGGCAAAATATATCGCACTGGGTCATCCATGCAGAGACAACGAGGTGTTCTACACCAGCACAAAGTCCCGGTCCATACACAGGTTATCACATCAGTCTTTTGAAGAATTCTTTTTACCTCACTCCTTCTCCGTCCTCTCTCTGTGACTTGTTCGTAGTCACGGCCAACAATGAGGCACTCTAAAGCGGCCATGCCATCAGACGATCTGACGGGAAGGTACATTTAAGGGGTATAGACATGGCTAGCTCACTTATATACTTCCATATAATGTCATAAAAATAGTGCATTTGCATGTGGGAATCAGGTTCCTTTACAATACTTAAGATCTTTAAATGTATCTAAATGCTGCAACCATCTCCCACCACAGGAAAGGCTCTTTGGGGCCTCAGTAATTTAAGCGGCACAACACTGTTGACCTCTTAGCTAATGATGCACTGTGTAATACCTTATGTTCATCTCAAGAGTGGGGGTATAACAGCACTGCATAAGTGCTCATTTGACTATTTCTTGGCAATTACACTAAAGGGGGGTTGTCTAAGGACATTCTTCAGCCAGAATGGTTAATAATTAGAATATATAATATTTTCACCGATACTAAATACAGTTGGCAGCTCGGCCCCAAATAACGGGTTTTAATAGCCGCAATAAAACACCCCATTGTCAAGAGTGTATTGTAATGTCATAATATTTATGCTGACAAATTTGCCAATATCTTCTTTTTTCAGCTTTTGTAATCAAGCTCCAATGTCATTAAAGTAGAAATATTGTAACTAAAGAAATATTAGCGATGCTCTTTTCTTTCCACTGAAGCGCCGTCTAGTGCACAAATATTCTCCAATGTTTTATTTGTAACACAAATAAGGACATAGTATGAAAAGTAAATCAAATGAGGCAACTTAGAAGAATAAAGTCAAAATATTACAAGAATGAAGTTGTTAAAAAGGCAATGTAAAAAAAACGTCTAATATGACAACAAAACTGTAGTTCTTCTGAAATTGTCTTTTTGAATTGTGAGTTACATTTGCTACGTTACAGGCCAAGAGCATCCCCAGAAGCCTGCTCGCTCACAAGCTAGCAGGTGACTAGCGCCTCGCCTTGCGACAAGGAATAGCCCTGCGATACCCCACCGGAGGCCTTAATGATGGCTGAAATGAATATGTGTCGACATATGACAGATGCTACACAGAAAAATGCTTTTTCTGGCCATATTTGACCACACAAGCTTTGAATGTGGCTTTTGGTTCATTTTTCTGGAAGCTGTTGTTTATTCTGTGTGAAGCTGATGTCGGCCCGCCAGTTCGATGTGATGAAATCATGCGGCCGAGTCTGATAATCACTCATTCAGCCTGAAAGGTGAGCAGAGATGAGCGGAGCTCAAAAAGGTCACAAGTAATTAATGGCTTTCGTAAAAGGTTTGAACTTTCCAAAACAACCTCTTTTTTGTTCTTTTTTTTTTTTTTTGGCGTGGGGGGGGGAGGTAGTCTGATCAGTTTGCGCATGAAGGCAGTCACATTTCATCCGAGGCATGCAAATGCCTCCATTCTCCACTGAGACGCTGCACTATGAAGGACAATTTTTTCATTATGATCCATCCCGACAGTAATTTAATCAACTTAATCCCAAAACGGGATTAAAACAATCACGTAGAAGACAAGATGGATGTTTGATAGGGCCCATGGCACAAGGTCATCAAGCCGCCTGAAAGTGGAGTGTAAGTGATTATTATACTGTTCTAGGCCAATCACTTAATTTGATTGCTCCATTTCCAATTATTTTGATTCCTCCGAGGTGCATCTCACCCACACACGCGGCGAATGTCGTTTTCTAGTTTCATTGTGATCAGGCCACACACATGACCAAACAAATATCATCATCATCATAGAAAATATCCTCGGCTCATCTTTTCTTTCTTTCCCCGGGTACCTGTATGACAAAGAAGACGGCGACAATACAATTCCCCCACTGTCACATTTATTAGTATGTAAAATGTGTGCGCATGCAGGGAGTTAATGGAATATTCTAACACCTCAGAGGAGACTGTGGATTGACTTATGTGAAGCTGAGTTAACACCGATTGTTTTTATAATAGGCAGCGGATGTTCGCAAGATTGTATTAACTCCCCGTGTGTTCACAAAAATAGATTATTTTAATGGTACATGAAAACCATGTCAATAAAACTGATATATCTGCAATTTCAAACATGCCAACCCCCCCTATTGACTCTCGCATGCATATATTCATGGAGTGATTTTATAAATGGGGCCCCTGGTGGATGAATTCAACAATCTTGATGATGTATTATCTTGTCGGTGGGGCCGTAATGTTGATATTTGTCGTTATTAATGTAATGGAGCCAAGATGCATCAATCCCAATAACAGTGTTTGTATCAGTGCCTATACTGTCATATTCGTATTTGTTAAATGAAATATATATATATATATATATATATAAAATGATACAAAAGTACAATATACGATTGTGTTTATGAGTATTGCATTTGAAATAAACTCATGCCATTCTCAATAAAAAGTTTGTGCTTTGAACAATAGGTACTTCAACTATAACACATGTTCATTGAAAAAAGGCACTCTGGGCATTTTCTGAACTCTGATGTTATCAAATGTTAATACTTGTAATCATACTCAGTCTGAAAAAAGGTGGTACTTGTGCATCACGATAATGAAGGTATTGATCCCTTCCCACTGATGTCAAATGTCTTCAGTCACTTATCCCAATCCTTACCGTGGAACAAAGAGACATGATAAAAATATGCAAATGATAGTTCTCCAATTGTCACTTGATCCAACCGTTCATGAAAGGGCAAGGCTGGATTTCGAGCCGATAGAGAAAAAAAAATGCAAGCATGGATTTTGTCAAAGCAGAAATGACTCACAGGAGCTCACTCTTGGGTTGAGGGATTTCCTTTGTTGCCATTTATGAAAGGAGTAGATAGAGAGATACGCGTCTTATCACACCTCTGTAAAATGCATTATATGGTTATTTGTGTTGTCCCTATATTAAAGTATATGTTTTCCCCATTCATAGTGCATCCATCCTTTGGTTCCTTAAACTAGAACCGGCTTCTATATTAATCAAACGTTTTAAACTTTATTTTGTGTCTATGTGAGTGTGAATGCTTGTTTGTAAATAAATTCCCTCAGATTGACTGGCAACCAATCCAGCATGTGCCACGCCTCTCGCTCAAGGTCATCTGGAATTTGTATTCATCAGGGATAAATAAAAGTAAATTCAACTCACCATTTTTTTTTCAGTATAAACTGAATGATGTCATAAATCGAAGAGAATCTGTCCTTGATTAAAATTGGGTGTTGAATTGAGACAGGTCTTCATGGCTAATTGTTTTTGTATATACAGTAGGAGGAGGTCACTCCATTCGACAACTAAATTATAATTATGAGCAAAAAAAAAAAAAAGGAATGGAATGGTGCAAAAAAAGGATATGGTGCAATCAAATGCAATCAGGATTGCAATGCACCAACTAAGTCACAATCAGCTCAGCATGCAAAGTAAGAACTGCGACGCCACACTCTTAAAGAAAAACTGTGCCAGACACTCATTTAGGTGACCAGCTGTGCATCTGATTATAGCTGACAAAGTAATGAGGCTGATTGCTCAGCGTGCTGAGAGCCACCTGCAGCACAAAAGACTTTAAGACCAGGTCGTATGAACAAACAACTCGGGATGTTCCGATCATACTTTTTTTTTTTTTTTGCACCCCAGTCAAAATATAAATATTAATCTGTTCTTAAGTTTCGTAGTAGAGCAAAAAAAAAAAAAATCGATAACACATGAGGAGGATGTTTGTGAGTGTATGTGTGTTTATGTATTTATTATATTTTTCGATTCACATGGGCCTTGATGGAAGGGAATTTATTGACGGCACCAATGTCATGGTTCCAGTCCGTGCTTTTTTTTTTTTTTTTTCGATTAGGCTCCCTGGCTATAGGATGCAGACCGCTGATTCCGACTAACTCATACATTCTGGTAAGCCTAAATCATTTGTAGTACAAGGCACTTTCCCGAATCTTTCACCAGTGACAAGGCTTTCACTACGAGGGACAAACTCACAAACTTTTTTTCCGAGTCATTGCCTGCGTGCCCTCCATGGTGGAGGGCTCGCAGCGGGGCAGGGCAGGTGGTCACCTGTCAAATGCCACCCCGCAGTCGTTGAGAAGCAGCAGGCACACAAAGTGGTGCGATACACATGACGGGCGGAACACACACACACAGTGATTTTAAAAATGTGATGCACAGAAGGAAAAAAATCAGCAAGTGGGCGGTTACTGTTTGTAGAGTGTGTTTTGTTCTCGTGATGACCAACACTGTACACACACAATACCAAGAGGGCCACCCACAATCACGAATATCCTCCCCCAACCCAGGTGGCTGAAAGTACTAAGACTGACCTGTGTGAGATGTAACAGGGAGATTGCTAGGAAATAATAAAAGGATATAAGAATAGGAGTTGACAACAACTTGATTGCAGTAAGACACAATCATGTGTATAATTTTTTTTATAGTGGTGAATAACTTGGAAAAAATGCTGCACAACACAGCAAAGGTTTCTTGAAAACGGTCTTTTGCATTCTATGTCAAAACATCTGTGATTTGTTTTCTTCTCTGGAGCTTTTGCAAGACGGCTTGAAGAAACATATAATGGTCCTCCATCATACAACATCCAAAGAATCACGCAGCAATCACTGTTCAAGGTAAAGCCAAAGCTATGACATTGGGGATCCGCATGATCAGTAAGTCTGCAGCATCCTTTCGATGGAATGCCTTTATAACCTTGTTGGTCTTCTCCGTTCGAGAGCTCTTGTGTGACAAGCTGAGGTGACAGCATACCCAAGTGTCAAGATGAAACACAAACATGGAAGGCAGCGGTGACTCAAAAACAGGAAATTAAACGCTGTTGACACTGGGTGTACTGTGCATCGCTTATAGACTCAATTAAACAGTAAGGAGCATTTCGGGACAGAATATTACTTGTATAAAACTCCATAATGAGTGCTCTTTTCAGACGTGTACCCTGGAGTGCCCTACCATCATCTCTAAGGCTTGCCGAATCAGTGGACTGTTTCCAAAGAGGCCTTTTCAATTCGGCATCAGGATAGTTTATTAATGTGCTGCTCTGTGTTTTTATCATGTGCTTGATTGCTAACGTGACTTTTTAAAGTACTACCTGGTATAAAATTGAACATTGACACAGGCAAGGTGTCAGTGCTAGTCTTACTGGACCTCAGTGCAGAATTTGACGCAATGGCTCATAACATACTGTTGAACAGGTTGGAAATTTGTGTGGGATTAAATGGAACAGTCTCAAAATGGTTCGGGCCCGACTTGCTATGTGACCATTGGAGGTTTTGAATCCGATCAAATGGCCATGACATGGAGGGTTCCTCAAGGGTCTGTCCTTGGACCCCTTTTGTTCTGTCTTATAATTTAATCATAAAGACATTTGAATGATGTACATGAACATAATGCTGATTACATGCTCCAATACTTGTCTCGCACAGGTTGCCATTCAAGCTCGTATATAGACAGTGATTAAAAAACAGACTTGATTAGATTTTGATTAGATTTTGATTTGGCTTTTTATTTGGTCTCCCATCGTAGAAACTTGTCTTGGAGGACTTCACACAGGGACAGGTACAGTTGCCCACTCCGTATTTATTTCCTTTCCTCTTCATTTGGGGCAAAAGAGTCAATAACCTCCACCTCATTCCTGCTACCAATGCCGTCTGACCAAACACTTGTACAGCAAGTAGCAGGAAATCACGTTACTTCAACTCAGCCTCTCTGGAAAGCTTCTCCCTGCGGAATGGCCCTGGTCTGATTGACAGGACCGCTAGCCCAACTTTCCCATTGATCAGATCGCTTTCCTGTAATTTTACACCATGGAATCCCAGCAGGGCTACAGGTTGCACATTTTATTTCAGTTTCTTGTGTGACTCTCACAGGAATGGAGAAATCTGCCACAGGCAATTCCCCCCAAACCTTTGCCGGTTTCCTTTTTCCATTGACCTTGATAGTGCGCTCTAAAGTTTTAGACTTCAACAAAACCTTCATCAGCACCAAGTTCAACAATATACTACTTATTCAAGTAGTGGCCATTTAAGAAAAATAAATGCCTCACCTTTTCACAAAAAATGTGTTGTGACTGTACTGTGGAACATATCATCATACAGTTAACTGCTGAGCCCATTTGAACTCTGTTGCTAACCAAACGAGCAGCGCAGTAGCATGAATACAGTCCCTTACGACTTGTCGCATGTCGTAAATGAGTTCCGTGCACAGTATTAAAAATATATGTGGAATACAGAATTAGCTGAGCAATGGAAGAAGGGCAAAGGCAAGGAGATGACAAGATTTTAGTTCAACATGAATCAATGGTTGGAAAAGCTCCGGCAGGAAAATGCAACACTGTGGTGTCTAACATCAACATTGTGCTTAAAGTCTTCGATCTGTTTGTATTGAAACTCCTAAATTATATTTCTCGAGTCTCCCACTTAACCCATCCCTGGTGCTTCCATGGAAACCACAACAAAAACGTATTTCCTCAGACCGTGTGATGCAACCGACGTCTCAGTAGAGCGTTATACTGTAATTCCCCGAGGCCACCTGAGGAATAAGATCAGCACATTTAAATTATCCAACATCAATTAGGCCGGGTGATGATGTTACCTTTCCTTTTATAAACTGAAGTGCACGCCCCATTAAACGAAGGGCACGTCCCCTTTTACAGGCTAGCGCACAGGCTCATTGCACTGTAAGAAGATCATTAATGATTCTGTTCAGAGCGGCTGGGCTGCTTAGCAGCACTTTGTGGGTTAAGCATCTCGACATGTCTGCCTGGTTGCTTTCGGATATTCTAATGCACAAGTGTCAAACTGCGGTCTTGGAGGGCCGTTATCCTGAATTTTTAGACGTTTCCCTCCTCCAATACACCCGATTCAAATGATCAAGATCACTATCAGGCTCATGCAGAGCTTGCCGATGAGCTGCTGAATAATTGAATTAGCCGCGAGAAGTAAAGCAACCCAATTTTTAAAAAACGTTTTTGTCGATTGTTTATGTGGAGGGGAACACACAAATTCACTTCATAGGAAAAAAATTCAACTTATTACTGAGTGGAACAGCTCATGGATGTCAGACAAAATTAATACCTGATGTTCCAATACCATACACGATAAAGATAAGACGCATCGGGGTATTGATATATTTTTTTTTTTACCAACCCTTTGGAGAAATGTTTGTTGTCAAAGAATACAGTAACATTTTCAAGGAATTTCAGGGGCAGTGAGACCAGCGGAACTGGAATTAAAATCAAGGTGCGTGACATTTTTGACACCCACTCTCTTGGCGTACTTGCACCATCTGCGGTTTAAATGAGTTCACGTTGTCACGTTTTGGTTTGTGACCAACAGGTGGCACTGTGGGGGCTTTTTCCCCTGCAGCTGCACCTGTTGGTAATTTGGTAATTAGGACTATAAAAGGACTCCCAGCCCGACCACTCACTGTCGGGTCATTGTTTGCTCTAGCTACTGTCATGTTTGTTTGTTTGCTGTACTCAGGTTTGTTTTAGTCATGTTTTGGTTGCTGTTATGTTTTATCTTAAGTCATGGTTTTTGTTTGTTACTTTGGACTTTGTTTTGGATTTAGTTTTCTTTGTTTTAAATACACTTCTTCAAATACACCCTGCTCCTCCCTCCTGCCTGCTTTTTGGGGTCCACCACCACCTTGCATCGTGACACACGTGGAAATGGTGATTACGGTAACGCTCACCCCAAGGGATCTGTTGAGTACCTCGGAATCTTTCATAGAGAGAAAAAAGACTGGAAGATGAATTCAAAAGGAAGCTGAACTTCACATGAACCAGACGGGTTTGCGTCTCACAAAGTCTCTGACAGGTGACAGGTGACAGGGGAGAGGTGTTTCCTCGGGCAGATTGCAAATGAATGCACCAGACATAGAGTTGATATGCTGCGCCGCTTTTGAATAGATTTTTGCTCGACAACAACGGGGCAAAAGGCAAGGCGGTTGTGTCAGTCAAAGGTTGTTCTGGCTGGACTGCAAGGAAACAAAGAGGCTTCTCAACGTCCGTCTCCCCCACGTTAGCTCACCTTCATGTTCCTCTTTAGCGTGTGAACTGAAGAGGTTTGACATCAACTTCACATTTTCACACAAGCGGTGTCAGAAATCAAGTGGAAACAATGAAAATGAACATAGCGTTGGACATCTGCGGCTCTTCGCATCTCCTGTGTTTATTAATGTGTCTGCCAGACTGAATTTGATGGGAAAAGACCGAGAATACGATTTCCGCTATTAGCATAGCAACCAGCACAGATGATGTCATATTCTAAAGATAGTCTATTACTTTCCCTCGCTGAAGTCTAAGCCCTGTTTATGTTTGCGCAAATAAGCATTTAAATAAAATGATGCTATCGTTCAGTCATAAAAATGGTCTTTTTCCTCCCACCGCATGAATGCTAAATCTCATTGCGCCAACCACGCACTTTATTGCAAGCAGTAGATAGCTTATATTTCCCACCTTGATGTGGCCTACAGCGAATATTGGCTCGGGCATAATGATTAAACGAGTGAAAAAGGTTTGCGCATCCATTACAAAGTTCAGCTCTATCTACTCAGCACCAACATATCGTTGTTACTTGTTGCTCAACGCAGCACACGCTGTAATTCGAGGAAAACAAAAAACTGCCCTTTATTTTTCATATCTTAATGGCTCTGTGAGGTAGAAACATAAAGATCTGTTTTGAAACAAGATATTTATTTCCGTGCTCAGATGCATAGATGACTCATATGTATCCACAGGCGTTAATCTTTCATCAGAAATGAAACAAAGTTCAGCACGCTGTGCTCTTGATCCCCAAGTAACACAAAATAATCACAGTAAGTAATCAAATGGCATCGTTTTCAAATGATAAAAATAAGGTTCTGTTCTGTGCCAGTTTGTTAGTCCCTCCATCCCATACGTTAGATGTACACACAGATATCGATTACAGTTTCTTCTGTCTTATAGATTAAATCAAACAACAGTGAGAGAACAATAAAATGGGTCTTCATGGTTCAAAAAGTGGCCTGTGTATGAATACAACGTTTATCCCCCAATGTGGGATTTGTTAAAAGGCGAAGAAATGGTTTACTGAGCATGTCATCTTAAAAAAAAAAAAAAACATTTTTCTTCCGCTTGAGAGACAACCCATGCGCCTTTGTTGATTTTTAGACTTATTAATATTCAAATGGCACTCTTTACATAATTTGTTTCTGGAAATGATCTTATCTATGACCCCCAAACCTGAAAGTTTTTCATCATGCACACAACACCACTCATTAAAGATTTAGACATACACAAATGTTCAAGACCGAAACGGGTCTCCAAAGAAATTATCATTGTTATTTTCTGCCTTCAAAATCAGTCTGGTTCCACATGATTGGATTGCACAGTTAGGGTACAGCGTGTCGTCTAACTGCCAAGTATAAATTAGGATCTCAAAGAAAAACTGCTCCATTTTCTAATCAGAATTTTTCACAGTGGTTGAAAAAAAAAGGGGGGGGGGCCTCGATTTCTCCAGGGAACGATTTTTCACTTTGAATTACTCACTGTGTCCATTCATCTCCTGGCCAATAAAGTCCCGGATCCTGCACACACCTTGTCATCTTGTAGATTTGGTGTCAGTCCAGATGAATTACATTTGATCCCCGTTCTACTGTGCTGCTATTGGCCACGGCAGGCGAAAGCCGATTAGTTAAGGGAGACCAAAAGTGCTAAATAAATTCATTAAAGACAAATTCAAAGGAGGAATTAGGAGGGTTGTGCATCAGAATTAAAAAGAGATTTTTTTTTCCTCTGCATGGGCGAATGAAAGTCAAAAATGAAAGTCGTCAGAAAACCTTAAGAGTGAAAGTGCATAGAAGAAACTAAAAATAAACAATTGGGTCTTTTCAGAATCACCCAAAGTGAAAATTATTTTCAAATGTGCAATTTGCAATCTGTAGGTAGGTAAACAAAACAAACAAAAAAAAAACCTATTCATATAAACTTGCATGATTTATCTCAGGACACATGTCACTGACAGAATCAGTTGAGTTGTTATTCTGGCACAGGAAGACAATTAATTGGCTGCAAACTGAACTGTGACAAGCAGGATGCTCATTGCTATAGATGGGTTAACACCCCCCCCCCCCCCCCCCCACAAAAACAACAAAAAAACAACATTTAAAAA
>CAAKHF010009355.1:46812-77864 GCA_901007745.1 Hippocampus kuda
GGGGGGGGGGGGGGGGGGGAGGGGGTGTAATGGGCCAACCGGCAACAGCAGCCTTAATTTAGCCGGAGAGACATTAATCCCTTCCTGATGCACATAAAACACAGCCGCAAAGATGATGTCATACATTGAGCGGACAGTCAGCGGGGGGGGTGCGCTGTCTCAGCTGTTGCTCAAATTGGCCGGCCACGAGCGGCCTCTGGTGTCATCCGGCATGCTCAGACGAGATGGATGGGATAACCTCATTCAGACACTTACGCACTCATGCAGCAAACCAGCATGCAAAAGCTGAAGCCCATAAAAAAGGGGGGGGCGGGGGGGGGGGGGGGGAAGCACATGCATCGTTTGAGTGAAGTAATACAATTTGACTAATGGCTATTGAGGTCACATGGAATTTGATGGATGCTGACTTTTCCCCCACTTTGTGTAGACACACCAGTGGGCTTTCATGTGGAGGTTTCTCAAAAGCGTGTCTATCTATCAGGCAAAATGTTTCCAAGCACATGATGCCCATTCATATCATACATTGTCCATTTGCTTGGCAGATTTCTTTGTATCGGGTTAACAAACGTACAAAGGTAAACAGTCATGGCAAGCGAGATCTAGTTAGAGAAGCAACACAATTGCTTGTAATGTCCACCGGATTCATTGGCCCTTGGAGGGCGTCTTTACTTCACATCACTGATGGCAGATGAGGAACCGCCCAGACCTACCGGGGTGAGATCATCCAATCATGCAGCTAAAGCATGCGGGCACTGAGCCACACAGCACATTTTCATATCGAGGAAAGACCTCATCCCAGACTTTCCACTCAAATGATCAGGATTTTTTTCCCCCCTTCAAATATTGATCCATAGATTCAGGCGAATTGAGATTGTCTTATAAAATGGGAATTTGTGAGCATGATGGATCTGAAAGTAAATTAGGCTCATCAGCTTGAATGTAAACTATTACTGCAACCCTTTGAAGCTGAGCAGAGTTTGTCTTATCGATGTTGTCCATTAGTTGTAATTGTAGTCTCTCTTTGGAGTATCACTTGTCCATCTACGTGTACTTGAGTGCGCTGAGTCCCCCCCTGGAGCCCATCTGGACAAGACTCATTCCGAGCAGTATGATAAAGCACAAATGTGTAAATGCAGACCCAAACTTGATGTTGCCAAATATAATTACATGTTCGCAGTCGCAGTGACAACATACAAACTGCATACAAGATACCGGTCTATTATTTAGTTCTTATGAAACAGTTAAGCTATTTTTTTTTTTTTTTTGCTAGACTCGCGATTTGTGAGAAGAATTTGAGTGTGAGGAAGGAGATGTGAGATGTAATATAATTTCAGCGTCATTCATTATTTCGCCATCAAACGCCAGTGCGACTGTACACTTTGTCTTTATCAGCAAGAACAGCAACCACAATGACATTTAAACGCCTTTGTAAATGTTGCAAAATGAAACAATGAATAATGCTGAAAAAGGGAAGCAACAAAAATGAATGCAGAACCTCCAAATACGAATGCCTCTAAAGTCATGTCGTTTCAACTTCGCCCATCACTAGTGGGGAACAAGACACCCCGAGAGCCTTGGAGGTCAAACGTCATCCTGCATGGCATCATGTGAGTCTTTTTTAAGGGTTTTGTGACCCAATTGAAACTGCCTGAGGGTTTTGTTTTGGGCAAGACTTCTGCGGTACAGAACATTTCCACGGAGTGATTACTGGCAGCCTCGAGTGCCAAGTCACTCTCCTTTGACAGCGTTACGCTTGGACAGAGTCGCCACCATCGCTCTCTGAGTGTGACTGAGCAGGACATGTGCTTGGCCAATACCCCACCCCCAACTGCAACACCGCTACTTTGCCCATATGTGCACTCAAGTGGCAGCTGCAAACTTCCTCACTTGCCCCCATGAAAAAAGAATGTGCAAACTCCATATTCATTCAATCATAGAATCCCATTTAACCCTGAAATAATCAATATTATACTGTATTATGTACAGTATGTCTGCTGTACATATTAGAGGATTACGTAATATGGTGTGTCCCGTTTGAACAATCCCATATGACATATTAAAGTTTAACCACCTGCGTGACGTTGTATAGTGCTTATAGTGCTTGGCATTTGGCATAAATCATCATCATTTCATAAATCCCATGTTGGTAAAGAACACTCCGAATCCCAAGCGTTCGTCACTTGCTGCCTTTTATAAAACTTTGATATCAATGCTGTGAATTATTCACTCACAGTCCTGATGTGACCATACGTATCCTTGGATTGCTGTGTGAGACCCAGAGACCCAAGCACAGATTTACACACACAGCAGCATGTGTCTGAATATGAGACAAGATATGGATAGTGAGTTGACACACACTATCCATCCATGCATCCATTTTCTAATCCGCGTATCCTCGCAAGGGTCGCGGGGCGTGCAGGAGTCCATCCCAGCTGTCTTCAAGCAGTAGTATGACGTAAGGGGGGAAAAAATGAAGGGAATCTCAATGCAGACATATTTCAGAATGAGATTCTGCAACCAGTGGCAATCGCCACCTCTGCGACTCAAATCCATCCTCCAGGATGACCTTGTTCACCCTCAGAGTTGTTTATCTGAGACTACCTCGGGGATTTGGGAATAGAAAAAAAAATGCCACCCAACAAGCCTGACCTCAACCCGACGGCATGGAATAAGCTCGGGCATGCTATTTGTGCGAGGGTGAGCAACACAACCACATTGGCTGACTTACTATGACTCCTGATCGAGGACCGAGAGGAATGTGATGCCACAGCTGTGGGTAACCAGGTTGGTGACCAGCATAAGGAGGAAGCGCCCCTTTGCTGCGGCTGCGTCTGGTTCTTCCGTGCACGACGAGGTACCTGACTTTTAAAAGAATCAACAGTAAAATGGCCTACATGTTCCAAGTCTTCAAGCATCGAGTCTACCAAACAACACTAAACAAGAGTCAAAAAGCTTTAAAAAAATTATAGTTGATTTTTTTTTTTGTTCAAGGTTTGAGTATGAAAAAGTCGCAGTATCTAGGTCAAACATGACATTTTTCATGTTTTCATTCTCATGTGAAGCTCACCCTTGTAGATTCTTAGCTCAGTCAGGGGAAACCAATTATCCGCATCCTGTCCAAAATCTTATTACCCTCAGTTTGAGAATCCACAGCACACTGTCACATTCAGACAGAAGATGGTGACTAACAGGCCAAGCAGCAGTAAGGCCTGAGGTCCATAGAAATGCTCGAGTTTGTTTGTTTGTATGTTTGAAAGTCACTATTGTGCCCCATGTAAGGCGAGGGGAGAGAGTACGTCATTCCCTGGAAAAAATGAAAAACAGCAGCTCTCAGAATGACCCATGAGGACGCAGGGCTATTTCACAATCATGCCCAGCCACCTTTGTCACATCACATTTGGAGCCATTGCTCACAAACTGGGTTCACATATTGACATTAACTCAGAGAGCACTGCAAAACAAAATATAGGACAGATTTTTGGGCTTCTGTTTAGATGTGGCAATCTCTCAGTGACGGTGCCACAAAGTAAGAATCAGGGCAATGTGGAAAATATTAGTTATTCGAATTACATCTTGACAATTCTCAACATTTTTTAAACTTAGGTTTGTAATATGTATGTGTGTGTGTGTGTGCGTGTGTGTGTGTAAGATTGGTACGTGTGCATTTTATTTCTTGAAACCCTGACTGTGGCTACCATGATAGAGAATGACTCACGTACGGCCACCCATCACTGCGCTTTTGTGTCACACCGGCCACCCCACTGAAATTTTTCTGACGACACCCTTCATATTATTTTTTTACATCAACTATATTGTTCTGATATTAAATATTTAATTGTGAGGACCAACATCTTACATTTTGCTGTATTGTTGATATGCCTTGAGCCCGTCCATTTATCTCCAATCAATTCATTCAAATGTACCCCCCCCACCAAAAAAAAATAGGAGAGAAAAGTGGTTCAGCCCCGTCAGTGATTGCAGATGGCATGGATTTTAATGGAGCGGTGTCGCTCTGTGCTCGCTTGGTATGGTCTGTTCAATGTCTGGAGGGGAGTGGGCGAGGAAGGAGAGGGCGAGCGAGCGAGCGAGCAAGCAAGCAAGCCAGCAGCGGAGAAACCTGGAAATCAACGTCAACTTAGCACCCAGTACGCAAGAAATGTCGACTTGGACATAGCGATATGCACGGGGTCGCCGAACAACGCACCGCGCCGTGGGTTTAGGCGACTGGAGCGGGTCGCCTGTGGACAGCATTCGCGACGACCGGACTCTGGACGCAAGAAAACAACAACAGTGGTTTAAGAAAAAGGAGCGCGAGAGAAACGAGGATTACACACACACACACACACACACACACACAGCAGTGACAATAAAACAACACAACTCTCGTGCCGAAGGTGAGGTCCGATCACAGAAGTAACAATGAGACTTGCTGTTCTGTTTGGAGCGTTCAACATGTGCTTTCCCGGTGTGAACTCTCATCTCAGGAAACAATGAAGACGTAGCGAGGCAAGAAGTCATCAAGTGTCTCGGACCTGCTAGCCATCCAGCTTGAGAGCGAATGCGAGGTAAAGCTAACGCGTGCTAGTGCAGCCCATAAGCAGAGTTAGCTCGTGGGCTAACGCTAGCTGACAGACTCCCAACGCGTTTTGGTCAACTTTTGCTGTTGTTTCCCGGGAGCCTAAACACTGACGGAGTGTCCTAACAAAAGAGGGGAAGGGCCGGCTCCCTTCTCGACTTGTTCCCCTCTACGTATATTTTCCCGGATCGATGGCAGCGGAGGTCAGTAGTGAGGAGTCGGGCTCGGTCACGGCGGGGACAGGCGGAGGAGGCCCGGACACGGCCCCGTTCCCTTGCTATCCCAGGTCGACCAGAGTGAGGGTGGCGGATTTGGGACCTGCGCCAGCCCTCCGTCAACTCACAAACACGTCTCCGGACTCACTCCCGGACATGAGTATGATCTATCCCATGTCAAGTGGGGATATAAGCGGATCTGCCCTGTCCACGGGAGGGAGTGGCGGAGGTGGACATTCAGTTTTCCAAGGAACGAGCTCAGGGAACGTGGGCGGCATGTGCGGCTCTCCCACTTCAGAAGCACCGGCCTGTCGGATTTCACCCACATCGTCAGCCCCGGACGGGGTGACCGACTCCCCCCCGCTACCGCCTCCTCCACCTCCCCCTCCTCTTCCTTCAGGTTGTGGCGGCACGATGGATGAAAGCGACCTGCAAGATGGACCGGAATACGAGGAGGAAGAGGTGGTGTTCCCCCTCTCTGCACCGCCCACAAACCAGTGAGTACAATAACAGTGACGACCAAGCTTTGACCTGTGATGCATGCAAATACTCACAGTTTTGCTTAGCAAAAATAGGGTGGAAACATTTGCAGGATTTTCAAAGTTGGAACCATCACATGGGAACCCATGGTCTTGGGAACAAACCGGGCTTTTATGTGCTTGTGGATATTCTCTGGGAATTGAATGGCTCATAACTGTACAGTACTGCTCTGTTTTGTCTTAGACAACAAAGAGAGCAAGCAGACCATTTGTCAGGATTTTACAAAAATGAGCGGTGGCTCTTAAAAGGGTATTCAAATAGTGCTCACCTGTTTACTGAAACTGAACCGTGGTTAGTTCTTACCTGAACCCTGAGCGCCTTTGATGTTGAAGGCAAATGACAAAATGCACGCCGCCCTGAGGTGGACAAAACCGGGTGAATTTCACAGCATAACTCATTTTCCACAAACACAACAAACCAGACACGGAGCAGACTAAGCCAGTTTTTTTTTTCCAAATCCTGATTTATTTTTCTGGTCACTGTTTAGCATACTCAACACTTTATTGTTAAACTCCACCATGAACTTCAGCAATGGAGATGCTATCTCTGTAAATACGTCACGCAAACGCCGGTGGTAGTAGTTACTTTATATTTGTGAAGTTAAGAATTACAGCCACATTTTTTTTCTAGGAGGCAAGGTGGATTATTTGTTTTCCTGTTGCTTCAAATGGAAAATGCACCTCATATTAATCAAATTCAGAGAAAAGATTTTTTTGCATAAAAAAATGTGTTTGTTGTCATGCAAGGATAGTTCTAGCAGTGGATTTAAATACTGAGGAGGGATTTTTAAGCCTCGACAGAAGCCATCCGAGTGTTTTGCTTTGCCCCAGAATTGTCTTAAACGGTTTTATGCTGCAGCGAGATACTTTATGTAATCTTTGCTAGCGTCATTTAGCACTGCTCATTCTCTAAGGGATGTCATGGAAAGATGACGGCATGCAGTAAGTCATTTTGAGGATGCTTGTAATTCAAATTGCTTTACATGACCCAACTGCACTTTGCGCTTTGTTGTCATCATTGCCTTATGCGATCAGTATTTTTGACATGCGTGAGTCATTTCAGAGTTACTCACACCTGCAATGATATTGGAACCGAAGCACTTCCCCATTTCTCCTGTAGACTCCGAAATGACGCTGTAACATTCATACAGCCTTGCCATTTGTTATATTCTCATTAGCGAAGTGCACCACTTGGTCATTTTTGGCCCTTGTCCTATGAGATATGGAAAGCAACGGAGTGTGGCGTGTGGATTCGACTTTTATTTTAGGTGCCGCTCTACATCTCCCTGTTGATAAGACAAGCAAGCAGGTGCCCAGTGTCAAATTGTTTTGATTGTGCTGCAAAGTCTAGAATACAATTTTAAAGTACATTTCAGACCTGTCCCAGCTGTTAATATATTTTTTGCATTTTATAAAGTCAAGTTAATCCATACAGTGCGCCCGTTTGTTCACTTATACGCTTTTAGGTGATTGTTTTCTTAGTCATTGAAGTTAGTGTGAGAAAAGTTGAATGGCACATTTTAACCACGTCCGTATACACGATGTGGGTCGATTTATTGTTAATGTTCCACTCACAACAGGCTACAGAGAATTGTTCTCTCACTGTGGACTGTACGTCTTCTCTAATTGGGTGCACGTCTGATATTCCATTCCTTTGAGTTAGCAGCTCATGAAGTGTCTTTTCTAAGCGTACACAGTGGAAAATATTTGCCCCGATAAAAGTGGTCTTCTCTGCATGTTGCACACTGACCGTGAAAGCTTAACTCGGCACATTGAACAGAGTGCCTCTAGTGAAAATATGAAAGAGAGAGAGAGGGAGCTATTCATAAACACCTTCTGCAACTGACATGCCATTCATAAACTCGGTGTGTGCAATAAGAATGTGACATTGATGGCTAACAAAGTTGAGCTACATACGAGCGCCTTGCTACTGCCCGGAGAAAGAGCGAGCTTAATGCCTGAGCTTAAACAAACAACTCTGGGAAATGAGTCGTGGATTTTCAAGTTTCCACGAAGATTAGAGACTGCCCTAAGTCAGAAAGGGTTTCCCAGAGTTGTTGGTCAAGGAGAAAAATGGGGGGTTGAGGGGGGGGTTGAAGTTGATTGCCGCCCGTGTGAATGAGTTCGCTAATGTCCGAGCGAGATGGAAATGTCCTTTTCACTGCATACATGTCTGTTGTGTCGTGTGACATCGACAATACGATGCGGAAAATGTCTCACACAAGCACAATGTCACATTGGATCTCCAAGTTGCTGATGCTCACTGTCTCATGAGTTGTATTTATGGACTGATGACTTCATTGTTGTGGGTGGATCATGTGACATTTTGAGAACTATGTTTTGGGTTGCTTGACTTAAACCTATATTGTAAGTTTGCAACACCTGCCCCACATTGTATTTGAAGCTTTGTGCCGCACATCGATGAGGAAAAAGTCGATAGTTTCCATACATTTTCATTGCATTATGCAATGTCCTGTCGTGCCCTTCCAATCCTCTCTCTGCCCTGCCTTTTCTCTCCAGCATCCTGTTTTTCAACACTTCTCACCCATTCATTGTAGCCTTAGCGGGGTCCCCAATAGTTTGAGTTGCATTTGACAAGACTATTTGAAAGACCTCTCACTGATTTGGTATCACTTTTCCATGAGGCTCAAAAGTTGTGATATAGCGACCGTCTTATAAAGTACGGATGTCCTGTTCACGTTGTTATGCACCTGATTTGGAGTCACTTGATTTTAAGTATCAGTCGATCGGAGCTCAAGCCAATACATGCATAAACAAAAGGATATAATTGATCGCACATTTTTTTTTTTTTTTTGCCATACCTCCCTACAGTACAGAGTTATTTAGAAGTGTGTGTCTTTAATGAAATGTATAATAATGAATCCGTGCAGCCAGGCGGGTTGGTTGGTAAGTTCATGACTCCGCCAATCTACAAACAACACCATTGCCTCATCAAATGCCACCGGTGGAGCATCACTGTGCTTGTCACAAAATAATAAACACGCGTTCGACTTCTGTAGGGTAGGTTGATAGATAAGATAAGATAAGATAATCCTTTATTTGTCCCACACTGGGGAAATTTACAATACAACAATACAACAATTTACAATTGTTGAAACGTTTCACATTTGCTACCCTGTCGCTTTTCCATCTCTGCCGTAATCCTATTCAGCGAGCCAGCTGTTTTGCGGCCTGCGGTCCGTGTGGCTTTGGAGACTTAGTTTGTTGTATCTTTCAGCTTGTCCTGATTGTCAACTATGCAAGCGAAAACCTATGGGAATGTCTTTGTCCCTCGGAGCACAAGCTTTCTGGGCACAGATGCCGCTATGTAATGTGTTGTGAACTTGCATTTGTTTTTCATCGTTGCAATGTCCCTCTCGCTTTCGATGCTGCGAGCATGCAGGGAAGTAGCAGCGCTACATTGTACAGCAACATATTGACTTTGGTTAGTTGTATCTACAAATACATATTTTGCAGCGTGAAACTGGCTTCAAACTTACTCAAACACATAATTGTTCACAGATTTGAATGAGTACACACACAAAACATCAAGCATGAAATCCAAAATATTGTAGCCTACAAACAGTAAAATAAAAGAAACATTTAAAGCTCAGTATGGGTATGACAAATTAGCAGTAAGGATCCCCTTCGTAACTTTGATGATGAGCATGATTTACCAGAAAAGAGAGTTTTATCTTCTCCTGATCTTCCTCTGGTGGTTTGGTTCACTACTGGAGAATTTCGAAGATGCAGAATAGTGACTTCAAGTGAAATAAAAAGTGACAATACTGTTGGCCGTTCTGTCAAGAGATTGAGTGATGTTACCAGCAGTCAATCAGAGCACAATTTTCACCATGGAGCAATGGGTTCTGTGCGTGATTGATTAAATATATTTCACCAAAAATAAAAAATAAAAATCTGTGATAGAATGGGACTGCGGCCAGCGAATTGTGATTTCGTATCGATGCAAATGCGACCATTTTGATTTAAACGGAAGTGACTTTCTTCATGCTCTCGTTGAGAGCATTTTGCGAACGACTGAAAACATGTTTTTAAAAAAACCCCAAACGTTTATTATGAACACACGTTGTCCACCTCCATTTGTATTTATTTATTTTTGAACATGTGATGTACCCATGCAGAGGACGACAAAAGCCGATCAAAAAAATTATGTCTTGATATTCCAAGAGCCAACGATCACGGACAATGAACGTTGTATGTGACCAGGCAACTGGGAACAAAGAAGTAATTCGTGCTGATCAAAATGATTTCATCGTAGCGAACTTGTAAATATCCGTTTTTTTTATTGAATGATAAGAAGATAAGAAAACCTTTATTTTTCTGACAATGGAGAAATTCCCCAAAGCCATTATTAATCCAACCCTGCTCGGAATTGGATGTTCAGGGCAAACGTTCATATACACAAGGTAATTATTCATAATTTACTCAAAACAAATTTTTTTTTTTTTTATAGCTCCCGTGAAGAGAAAAGAGAACGATGACATAAGCGGTTTTCATCAACAAGCCGTTCATTCAGACTTAAGTATGTGGTCAGCAGTCCGGTTATTACTCCCCTTGTCATTTTAACTGTTCTCTTTCGATGTTTGGGGCAAGGCTGGGGCCACGCTCATATTCATTACTGTCTTAAGACCCACGCACGCCACTGGAGGATGATGAGTATCATCCAGATGTCTTGAGAGCAAAAATTGCCACTCCCCACCCTTTCTGTCCCACTGAGTCAGAAACCAATCGGCGGCACGCTCGTGGTTTTTTTATGAGAGGGAGAAAGGGAAGAGAAGTAGGCAGCAAGTCAGATGAGGATAAGTGAGAGCACCAACTGCAGGGCTACACTGAACTTCACTTTCCTTCCGAGGAACGATTCGACCCGTTGATGCTGCTGAAGAATAACAGACATCGTTAGTCAAAAATAAATGCACGAGCGGCGTTCGTCTGAGTCTCGGCTCCTTCGTCCTATTTCCGTGGATGGTAGCGGGGTGGGGGGGGGGGGGCGAATGCATCAAGGCGACGGCGGCATCGCATCATCATGGCTTATTTGGATTTCAAGCTGCCTGGGCTCAGCTTCCCACGTCAAAGCTCACAGTTGGCCATGCGGTAGCCGCATCAGCGGAGCGGGTACAGCTTGCGAGACGGCGGGACGCATTGGAGGGAGATGCAGCAGAGGGTGAACTCGTCGTAAGTGGGGCGTCCATTAAATCAACAACCCCCCCGGACCTCAATTCCCAAGCAGCTGCCTGACGGTGCCTGCTAATTTGGTCCAGATTCAAATTTGACGATTAAAATGTGGTTAAAATGATCCATGAATGGGTATGCACTGCATTCGATTCGCTGAGCCTATAATATGATTGTGCAATAGTCAAATGGAATTCCTCAGTTCAGGAGACAATTTGTGTTAAAATTCTGATTTAAGGTTTTTTTTTTTTTGCCCTTCCCTCCTCCCCGTGTGAGTTTTGGCAGCTCCAGTGAGGCAACGCTAATTTCAACCGATGCGATCCCATAGCTTGTTGCTGTTAATGAGGTCTGTGTCTGCGCCGTTGGTGTGGAATTGGGCATTGAGTTTCCTACAGATCTCAAATCATTAAAACTGCCTGAGTTTGCCGCAGCACTGGTTTCTTTTTTCCATTTATTGACGATTCGGGGTTGTAGAGAACTTGGTAATCCCTGGAATACCCGTTAATGAGTGGTGTGCAGATTTAATACGCGCGCAGTGCAAATTGCCTTTTGTATTGGGATACATTCATTCCATTTCTTAGAAGACAATGAAGTGGCATGTGACCAAAAGTGGCCCAGGTTTTCTTAATTGATTTCTAAAATAGACATATACTTAAAAGATTGAAAATGTGAGACACGGTTGAGTATTTTCGAGTTCAAGTCGACCTGCAAACATTATTTTCCACAAAATTATGATGATTAATTCATGTTGAGCTCCTTGAGATCACCCAATGAGAGACCGCATCTTGGTGACCATTTTGTATCCTGAAAACTTGAGGTCATAAAACTTGCTCAACCTGGGCCAAGGCTCTTATTATTTAGACATATTCAGTTTCAACAATCTTGAGTGACACTGTACTTGACAGCTGACAGTCAGCCCAACTTACTCACAGAAAGCGCTAAAATTATCTTCTTTTCATCTTGCCTCATGATAACATGACACTGTGGGCCACGCCGCATATTTTGTTGTGACTGTCCTGTGGTGACTTGATATTAAGGAGGGAGGAAACAAAAGTTGTCTTTTGTAGTCTGACGGTATTGTTGAAAATGTCCTTATTGGGCTTTTGTTATGTGGGCGAGGGAACATGCAGAATTTTAGTTAGTACCTTCCCTTGAGTGTGGTGTCAGTCATGTAAGAGAAACAGGACGTCACTGTGTTGCTCGCTGTTCATGTTCAGACATGACGGGGCATTCCTCGAGTTGATAGAAGCGCCTTTTTCTATAAGCACCGCCATGGCCGATGCTTCCGTGTGTTGCTGCCTGATCAGATGAGATGGAGTTTTGAAGTGGAGTAAAAATATACAGACGGCACTTATTTCGGCTAAATCATCACAGTCTCACAAATATTGCACACATGTAGTGCATACTGGATGGCTCACTTCTTGACTTGACTCCATCGGGTTAAGATGGAAGCACGTGAACATTTCTCTGGATGGTTTCGAACTCCTGTGTCCATGTCAATATCCCTTTGAGCTGAATCAGGATGTGCCGAGGAGTTGTGCCATCGCCCGAGTCAATGAATGGGGGGTGTCATTGCCAACAGCCTCTCAAATAACCACTCGTGTTTATTTCACGCCCCTTTCCTTCTTTTTGCGTTATTAGAATATCACCAGATGTGCAGGTGTGAGTTTGAACTAATTTGTTCACGATTGTTCAGTTCACCCTCATACGGCCATGTTGCTCCGCGTGCAGCGGGAGACGCGCGGATGATGTCATCTACAAACAACGTACACGTCCTATGCTACAGGTGGTGCAGACAACAACCAAGCTCGTGCAGATTTTATTATTATTATTGTTGTTATTACATTCAGCAGGACATTTTGAACCGAGTCATTTTTGTTAAGTGGGCAGTATTTGTTGGTTTCTACATCGCGATGCAATTCTACCATTAAATGGGCCTCTCATGTTGACTGTATAATTTGTCTTTTTTAGATTGCGATATGTATAATTAATAGAGGGCAGTTTGCGCATGATTCCGGGATGGCAAGTGCTTAAACCTGCGGTTTGGAGCCAAACTACTTTAGCTTGTAAAATGATGTGCTGAGCTATGCTTTCTGACACTTGCTTTTTGTCTTTCCCTCTTCACTCGTATATCCTTCTTCAGCATTATTTCCCACCCTTGTCTTGGCTCCTTGCTGCGGCTTGGCCCAGCTCTGCAGCTGCACTCAATCTCCCTCTTCAATACTCTTATCGCACAAATCCGTCCAAAGCCCCCCCCTCGCAGACACTTCACTTTCTTGGTCCTGGCTTCCTCTCTGCAAGCTCTCCTTGGTAGCAGGTTTCATCACGCTTTCTTCTTTCCAAAAAGAGACTCGCTAGTTCATAACTACACGGCAGCCTTTTTAGCTCTCTTGTTACAAGAAGTACTGCAGCCCCCCCACCTGAGTGGCTTCTCTTTGAGGCACTTGTGGCCGAAATTTGAATAAAGCATTTTCATTTTGTACCTCTGTCGGGAAAGGTTATAATATTCAGGCTCACCTGATGAATATTTTAATAAGATTTCTGAATGCTGTTGTGGTATTTATGTGGGGGGGCGGGGGGCATGTGCAATTTCATTGTGTTTTTATGCAATGGCAATAAAACGAAACTAAAAACAAGCGAGCAAGAAGGTTAAGTGGTCTTCAGAAATCTTGAAATTGCATCCAAACTAATATTATGCCAAGACATTTTAATACATTGTTTTTTTTTTTAATTAATTTTGTCTTTATTGTGTAATGTCATTATTTGAATGTGGGTGTCTTGAAACAATGGTGGCACAATAAAGGGAGAGTGCACAGCAAGTCAGACCCAACTAGGCTGCTCCATGTTTCGGCAAAACAAAGTAAGGAGAGCGAAGTGTCGTTTGTCATAGACAATTTAGAACTAAACAGTAACGTAGATAAGTTGAAAGTGAATGGAGTGAGGTTTTTTTTTTTTTTTTTGTGGGGGGGTGGGTGTTAAACTGTATTTTGGAGGCGGCATTTTTAACCCCCGGACTTACTTTTTAAACTGAGCTGCTTTCCCTTGTTAAGTTTTCTTGACTGCTCACATTATATTACTTGAGATAAATCGCTTAACTGGAGTTACTTCATTTTGTTGCAGTTGGCTTGTGTGTTTGAATGGGAAGCGTTTTGGCTCCGGTGCTCAGGCAGTAATTATCCCATCAATTAATCGGATAAATTGTTTTTGCATAATAAAACAATAAAAATACGCGTGTGAGTTGCGGGTGTTGCCATCATTATGTTCACAACGGCACTTGGGGGTCCACAAAGTAACAGTCTGTGCACAATTGAACACTGCGAAGCTTTGGGGCAGATATTTTTCACTCTACACTAAGTATTCAATCCAAAGTGATTGATATTGCTTTATTCATCCCTTGAATTGATTTCAATTTTGCGGATTAGTTATGTATTGGAACTACAGGAACACTGAGACCTTTTTAGAGGTTGCACTATATATTTGAAAAAAAAAAACATTCAAGATTAACGGTAGTAAATTTGTAGCCACTGAGCTTTACATCAGGTTTGAAACGGTTCATAGAAATTGATATGGATGGGTACAGTTGTTTACATTTTTTGGGGGTTGTCATTGTGACAGTGTTGGATAACGGTGGCACTTAAACAAATGTGAGCACTGAGCTTGCGTCATCAACCTTGAGCATCACAGATATCGTTTCTGTTTTCCAGTTGAGACAAATGAAATAGAACTTCTGCAGTGACTTTGCGGAATTGTCGGTTCAAGTGCGTACATACTGAAAAGTTGTTTGCTTTCAGAGTGGAATACGTTTAGAATGAACCTGTCAATAGTTGTGAGGTGATTTATTACAACCACCACAACCCAGTTGATAGGTATTGCTGTTTCAGTAGTTGCTTGCTAAAATGTCGTAGAAGCCTGTGACAGCCTACAATGTTTGTTTTTGTGTTCTGGATGTGAAGTTGCGTAGAAGTACACAGTGGGCTAATGTACGGAAGGACTCGGCTGTACAAACGGTAAACGCAATCTAATTGCAACCACGGCTTCTAAATTGCCTTGTTTTGTGGTGTGTTTGTCCCAGGTGGTACCACGGCAAGCTAGACCGAACCATTGCTGAGGAGCGGCTGCGCCAGGCCCGGACCCATGGCAGCTACCTCATCAGGGAGAGTGACCGCCGGCCCGGTTCCTTTGTCCTGTCTTTCCTCAGCATGACCAATGTGGTCAACCACTTCAGGTAAGTTTCCGCACGCGCGTTGAATGGACACTCTGTGGCACTTTCTCTTCAGATTTTTCTTTTCAAAATGATGAATTCTTATACTGTACTCCAAAAAAACACTCTTCTCAGAACAGTGCGGTAAAAAATTGCCAAGAGTGAGCCAGAACTATCAGTTAAGGTTACATTAGTATCTGTATAGATAACAATACAGTTATAGATAACAAATAACTGGAAAATCAGCTAAACAAAAATACATCTAAGTGAAACAAATTACTGCTGGATTTTTTTTTTTTTTTTTTTTTGCCATATATCAATTGTGCACGTTTTGGAGCATTCCATGTAATGGGTGGCAAAATACTGTATTTTGTACATGCAGTAGATGTGTTGCGGTGTAAATATCAAGTCTCAAAATTCAAGGTCAGACTATATTTTTCTGTTGACCATATTTTCCACCCGTCATTTTGGCAACCACAAGTGACAGCGGCTTAAATTAAATTCTAAACCCTGTCATGTAGCTCGCATATGTTGCACAAACATTTTGTTGCATTTCATCATAATAGGTTTCTGTGGGGGCGGCATGGCTCCGCGAAAAAGTGCTCGTTTCCCACCCCAGAGATTGGTGGTTCCATCCTCGGCCATTGCCACCATGTCGAAGTGTCCTTGAGCAAGACACTGAGCCCCCAGTTCCTCCTGATGCCACGTCTTCAATATGTGAATGAGGTCACAGAGTAAAGCGCTTTTTAGTACCCGAAGTAGAAAATCGCTATACAAGTGACAGCCCATTTACCATTTAAGAAAACCACCGAAACTGAGGGGGCGACACGGAAAGGAGGTTTCCGGTGGACTCTAGCCATTTTTGTGTCAAGCTGACATTAATTGTGTCTGAGAATGTGTGCAGTATTTACTAAGATTTCATTTTGTTATTCTACCCAATTGTCTTGGTATTGTACCCTTCACTTCAGCCTTTTTATTTATTTATTGCTAAAAATGTCATGACCACCTTTTCTAAGAACTGAAAATGCGGCAAACCTTTTGCCATTGATGTTTTTGAATAAAAAGTAGAAGAGGAAGGTGAACTTCTGTTGGCTTTCGTTCGTGAGCTTTTATTTAAAGTGAAACTCGGCTATCCGTGGGAGACCGAGCCCTGCCGCGAATAATGAAAATCAGCAAGTAGTTGACAGCCACCCAACACGATTTGTACTTTTTCCCTATTAGCCAAAGCCATGGTGCAAAAATGGAGGAAATAGGTGAGTTTTTCAGTCCGTAATGGAGGATAGGTTCCGAATCTATGAATGCCAAAACCACAATTAAGTGGGGGGGGGGGGGGTTATGTCTCTTTTCCCACCTTTGAGAGATTATAGTTTGTTCTTTGGAGAAACGATGGTGTTCTAATTAAGTATCCGTGACTTCATGTGTTTTACTCCTTGCATACATGTCGGGCCGTGATGTAATTACAGTATTGCTGGTGGGGAGGGGGGACACACAAAAATGGCCCGCTAAAGGGATTATGAGCATCAGGTTAATTGCATGACACTTCAAATGGTTGATGTGCTTAGATGGCCCATGAATCAACCTGGTAATTTATTTTAAACACAATCAAATAATTGGCTGCTGTTTAATGGATGGAATACATTTTCAGCCCCCCCCCTTTTTTTTTAATGTCATTGCAAACATCCACTACTTACGGTATACTGTCAATTATAGTACTTATTTCTACCACATTTCTGATGCAGGCAAACTGGTAAACATTACTACTATATTCCGATGATCAAATACTGTCTCACTGACTGTTCTCGTTGTTACTGTGTTCTCCGTTTCAGGATAATTGCCATGTGTGGGGACTATTACATAGGCGGGAGGCGGTTCTCTTCCTTATCAGACCTAATTGGTTACTACAGCTACGTGTCTTGCCTGCTCAAAGGAGAAAAGCTGCAGTGGCCTGTGGCCCCTCCAGAGGTTAGACCGTCACCGAAATGTAGTTGACATTGTGCAAGAATATCAGAAGCGAGCTGAGCTGCATTCAGACACTTGACATTCAGTCGAGTGATTTGAGTAATTTGCAAAACGATTAAATGTAACATATCGTAAATGTCACATTCAGAAGGAGAGAATCTAATTTGATGGGGTTTTTTTTTGTTTTTTTAATCTCTTTGCTTAGCCTGTAGAAGACAGGAGGAGAGTAAGGGCCATACTGCCATACACCAAAGTGCCAGATACTGATGAGATCAGGTAAGCATTCATACGCGTCTTGCACATGTAGTGTAAATATGTGAAATTTGGTTTCATGACAGCAATACAAACCTCAAATGCGGTCAAAGCCCGACCCCTGCTGGTTAGTTTATGATACATCACAAATACAGTACCAGGAAGTGGGTTAGTAGGGATGATTCAGTTAAAAAAAAAAAACCCGTGTAACCCGTACTATTTTATGTCACATAGTCCCTCTTGCACCATGAAACCTTTTGACCAAATCCGTCTCCAGCTTCCTGAAGGGAGACATGTTCATCGTTCACAATGAACTGGACGACGGCTGGATGTGGGTGACTAACGTTCGTACGGAGGAGCAGGGCCTCATCGTGGAGGATTTGGTGGAGGAGGTGGTAAGCGCATCCTACATCGACTCAGTGTACTATACTCAAGAAGAAAAATATTAAGTCGGACAGCAAACATCACGGCACTAAACCTAATAGCAAAAGTGACTTGGTGGCGTCGGCCAATCAAAGCATTCAAAGACCTACAATATGACAGTTGCAAACTGTTGACCACTTTCTCTTAATGCATCTCTAGTGCCGGGAAGAGGATCCACATGAGGGAAAAATGTAAGTGATTGAATTATTTTGAAGTTTGGCATTCATGGCTGAGTGTTAATAAACCTGACTGATGCTATTCATGTTGGCTCCTCCACAGCTGGTATCATGGAAAGATCACAAAACAAGAGGCCTACAACCTCCTGATGACGGGTAAAACGCGTTCACTCCCTTATGTCAAATTTGATGTAAAAAAAAAAAAAAAAGTGTCATTGCAGTATAATCAATTTGGAGATCATTATATCCTGATGGATTTGACCACTAAATTGTCCCTTCTCTCCCGCTCACGCATAGTTGGCCAGGTGTGCAGTTTCCTCGTGCGGCCGTCAGACAACACACCTGGAGACTACTCCCTCTTTTTTCGCACCAATGAAAACATCCAAAGGTTTAAGATCTCTCCCACCCCCAACAACCAGTACATGATGGGAGGGAGGTACTACAACAGGTTTGTGTTGACCTGCGCTCACAATCATCATCATCTTCATCATCTTCATCTAAAAATGTGTGTAAATGCGCGTCTTCATTTGCGCTCTCATTCGGTAGTGTCGACGACATCATCGACCATTACAAGAAGGAGCAGATTGTCGAGGGTTACAACTTGAAAGATCCTGTTTCAGTACAGGTAGACACACGGATGTGGAATGTTGAAAACAAGAATTTGCCTCAAAATACCTTTAATTATTTAAAATGAGAATGATTTTGTATAGAGATTCAAAGTAATGGAGCTAACCTCACTTATCAAAGATGTAATCAATAGTTTGATGGGTGTCTGGTCGTAACAACGTACCTCGCGCTTGCTTTTCAATCAGCAGCAAGAACAAGTCATCACCGACACGGTGGATGGGAGAGAAATTTACAACACAATCAGACGAAAAACAAAAGATGCATTCTACAAAAACATAGTCAAGAAAGGCTACCTCCTCTTCAACAAAGGTGCGTCGCACGAATAGTATTTCGACGACCCAAACGTTATATCTCCCCGCTGTGGGGATTCAATTGTCTCTAATTTGAATGCTTGCAGGCAAAGGCAAACGGTGGAAGAACCTGTACTTTATCCTGGAGGGTAACGATGCCCAGCTAATCTATTTTGAGAGTGAGAAAAGAGCCACCAAACCCAAAGGGCTGATCGACCTAAGTGTGTGCTCCGTCTATGGTGTTCACGACAGCCTCTTTGGCAGGTAAGGTGTGCGGGATTTAGTGAGGCTGTTTGGAGATGCTATCAGGTAAAACGATGTTCTTATTTTCTTTTTTTTTTTTTTTATTGCTCATTTTCAGGCCAAACTGTTTCCAGATAGTTGTCCAGCACTTTAGTGAGGAACAATACATTTTCTACTTTGCCGGGGAAGCTCCTGAACAGGCACAGGTACAAAAAAAAAAAAAAAAAAAAAGGCTATCAAATAAAGCCAAAGTCGTCCTTGCCTTCAAGGATTTTATTCTATTACGTTCCTGGGACAAGGTTTTCTGAGTTGTTTTAATGTTCTTTCCTTTAATTTTTTTTCCCCGCAGGATTGGATGAAATGCCTACAAACATTTTGTAGTAACTTAAGGAAAACAACTCAGCCCACCACCAACAAAAGGTTGAGACAGGTACGCGTGGACGAACAATCAAGAAACCGTTTTGAAGTCCGTTACGTGTTTCACAGAAAGGCACCAAATATAATTTATTCTCGGATTGTAAATTTCAACTGCCCAAAACAAATGATCGGCACCATCCAAGGTTGACAGCACTTGGTTGATTTAAACAAAGTACGGTTGATTGCGAGTCTTGTTAGTTGTGTGTCTTTGCTCATCTTCAGTGCAAAGTGAAATGAATAGGAGGTATGGTCCAATGCATTGGTAGAAAATCCAATGCAAGTGCAGCAATGAAGTCATCTGACTCCCATTTTCTTAGTGGGGCAAGGAAATGATGGTAGGAATGTCATTGCAACCGATCTTTCATTTGAAGTCTGACTCGTAACTTCTGCCTTAGGTGAGCAGCCTGGTGCTCTATGTGGAGGAGGCCCATAAGCTGCCGGTGAAGTATTTCACCAACCCTTACTGTAACATCTACCTGAACAACGTCCAGGTGGCCAAAACGCACCCAAGGGAGGGGCCGAACCCCGTCTTCACAGAGGAGTTCATTTTTGAGTGCGCCTCCTTTTTTATGCTTCACATTGGAGTTGATTCTTATCCTGGCTCACTAAAATTGAAAAATCGTGTTTGTCTGTTCACAGTGACCTCTCGAGTGAAATCAACAGGTTTGAGATCAGCCTGAGCAACAAAACAAAAAAGAGCAAAGAAAGTGACATCCGTACGTGCATCTGTTGGTTTGAAGACCAATTTTGTCGTCTTGGCCCATTTTGTTTTTCTCATCTTTCCAACTTTTCCTGTTTCGGCTCTGTCGCTACTAGTATTCATGCGTTGCCAGCTCAGCCGTCTGCAGAAGGGCCAGATGATTGACGAGTGGTTCCCTCTCAGCTCCCACGTGCCGCTGAAGGGCATCGAGCCAGGCTCTTTACGTGTGCGTGCGCGCTACTCAATGGAGAAGATCATGCCCGAAGAGGAGTACAGCGAGTTTAAAGAGGTCAGAAGCACTGCCATTCACACCGACTAGTCCATACACTCTCCACCGTGACTGCATGTTTGTGTGTCCTCCTGTAGATGATACTGCAAAAAGAGTTCCATGTCATCTATGCTCTGGCCCACGTGTGTGGTCAGGACCGCACCTTACTGGCGAGCCTCCTCCTGAGGATCTTCCGACACGAAAAGGCCGAAGCCCCTCTTCTCAGGACTCTCAATGACCGAGAGATTTGCATGGAGGGTAAGACAATGAAAGTGAAAAATGCTGTGTAGATTCGTCATGACCACTATTTATATTGAAGTTGGAATGTGCCTTTTTAGGAGATAACTAACAATTGATTTGATTCGTTCCAAGACCAAATCTGGAAACTCAATTTTAATTGTCCACTGGTGCCTTGAAATATGCATATATAACCGGACTTGTGGCCAATATTTTGCATTGAGATATGAACACCGTATGGTGGCGGTGAACTCAAATCAAGGTTGGCAGTTTGTCTGTAGGTCTGTGTTAATTACCGGTTTGACGGTTTACCATGGTTTTAAAAAAGTCAAGAGTTCAATAACCTGTCTGTCATCGGTGATGAGCTGAGGCGACTCTAAGCGGGGCGCAATGTGATTGGTCCCCTGCAGAGTTGAGTAAACTTGCTGCCTCTTTGAATTGAGGCCAGGGTCTTTTTTTGTTCCCTCCTTCTTGTGAGCAGAGAGGGGAGGGGTGAGCATTTACACTGGAGGAGGAAGGAGCAAGACGAAAGAGAAGCACTGCACAAACACGCATGCATATTTTTCATTGTCCTAAAAAAATAAATAAATACAATTCTGGCAGTGGTTTCGAGTCAGCCGCAGAAGGACAACATGAGTAGCCTACCAGTCTGTTCTAAAAATAGCTCAACAGTGATGGGACAGTGTGACTTATTAACAAGCATTAGAAGAGAAGGTTAACATTTTTTTTTTCAAAGCCCGTTTTTATTTCCCCAAATATTTAAAAAAAAAAAAAACATTTTAGAACTGTTATTGTAATACCGACATTCTGTGACAGTTCTTGCTCCTCCAACAGTTCAGAATCTATATTGCAGGTAGTGGCTAATACCTCAAAAGAGAGGCTTCGAGCTGTTTGACTCTCCCAGTTCAAGGATTATGTCAAACTAAACATAAAACAAAGAGAATTAATTACTTTTGGGGGTTTTTAAACAACCACATTGCATTACTTTAAATAAATCTGCATCATGCTAACAGCCAATGCCAAGTGCCATAGCATTTGTGCCACGGTAAAAGTGCATCAGTCAGTGTGTCCCTCCCACTTAATTCAAGTTTGCAAGTTAATAAGTCAAATTCTAATCACAGAATTGCCTTTGTGGCCACCATTAACCAGTTTAGTCTGAGCTAGCTCTCTCTGCTTGTGGACAGATGAAGCCACAACGTTGTTCCGGGCGACCACTCTGGCTAGCACTCTGATGGAGCAGTACATGAAAGCCACGGCTACGCCGTTCGTCCATCACGCTCTCAAGGACACCATTCTCAAGATCATGGAGAGCAAACAGTCCTGTGAGGTAAATCCGACATCCCTTTTGACTTGAAGTGAGTCAGGTTTGCAGACGTTTTCTTTGTTTCTATCCATTCACCGGCCACAACATTCGGTTTAGCTACCCAAGCTAAGAAAAGCTCAAACGGAACCGTCGACCACGATTGGATGATAGACGTACTAGAAATGGTGTACCGAACAATCAAAAATAGTGATAATATGTGTGATAATAGGCAATAATGAGACTGACCAAATGAATACCCCTCCGGTCGTTTCAGTGATATAAGCATTAGTGTATATATATATTTTTTTCTTGATGCATCTCTTCTTATTACCTTGTGCCAAGTGTACCTAAATAAAGTCACCAGGGAGTGGATAACATTAACTTTACTTTTCTGCAATTCACGCTAATTTAGCACAATGATGTCAGGATATAGAGACGTCAAGCACTACTTCTGCACAAGATTTACGTGGAAAGACGATTCACTTCCGAAACAGTACTGTCATGATTGCACAATCAGTAGGTCCAATTTTATCCAGTGAATTCATGACTTTATACGTCAATGCGGCCATTCATTCAAACATCAATCTTACAAGCTACGCTAATTGTACATGCAGGAGCTGTTCCTAAATTTGTCGCTCGTTCCATCGCATGACATGACATTTTGCCTGGTTTCCATCCGTCTCATTTCAAGTTGAACCCCTCCAAACTGGAAAAGAACGAGGATGTCAACCTGAACCTGGCTCACCTCCTCAATATCCTGTCAGAACTGGTCGAAAAGATCTTCATGGCTGCTGAGATCCTACCACCGTAAGCGCACGGATGACTTTTATAAAGTGCACCATTTTCATGGTTGAGCTTCAACAGCGCAAAGGCGATGTCCCGAGGGAGTCACCTAACGCTTATCATTGTTAACGTTCCAGGACGCTAAGATTCATTTATGGCTGTTTGCAAAAATCCGTGCAGCAGAAATGGCCAACTAATACCACCATGAGGACTAGAGTTGTAAGGTAAACACGGAAAAACATTTTACTTGATTATTGTTGATGAAAATGAGCGCCTTGCTGCTCACTTGCCTCACTGAATTGAAAGGTGTGTCATGCGCTGCTTAAAACTGTTATTTGATGAACATAAAGTACAAGATTTTCACAGATCTGATTAATAGAGGGATTAACTTCATGCCACTTTACCATTACTTTTTTTTTTTGGTAGCAAGTAAAGGAAATAAGGCATTTTTCAGATGGTTTGCATTTTATCGCTAAGCTCACCTTTTGTTATAATGTACATCTCTTTCTCATCGTTTATCTTGAAGCGGGTTCGTCTTTCTAAGACTCATCGGTCCTGCGATCCTCAATCCAAGAATGTTCAACATCATTGCTGGTGAGCAGCCATCCAAAGCCACACGTCACCTTCCTGCTCTTTGAGCGTATTTTCCTTTTGTATTTGGCTGCTTGTACCGTCCGTCCAATAAACAGCTGAGCATGATTCCGGTCGGTTACGTTTCTGCCCACTTGCAGACCCTCCGTCTTCAACAGCGGGCAGGACCCTCACACTGGTGGCAAAGTCGGTTCAGAACCTTGCCAACCTGGTGGAATTTGGTGCAAAGGTATGAGATGTCTACCTGGAATGTCATTGGCAGTATGGAATCGTCTGACAATGTGACATTGCGTCCACACACACAGGAGCCTTACATGGAGGGTGTGAATCCGTTTATCAAAAACAACAAGCATAGGATGATCATGTTCCTGGATGAGTTGGGGGTGAGTACAGTTTTTTTGGAGTTTCCGGTAAATTTCCCTGGGGAATTAAGATGGCGAGGGATAGACAGCCTTGCCGCCAATAGCACTCAATCAACAGCCGCGCTCTTCAAGAGTTGCTGTCGGACTTTGTTTGCAGAATGTTCGTGATCTTCCTGAAACCACAGAGCACTTTAGGACGGACCTGTCCCGCGACCTGGCTGCATTGCACGAGCTCTGCGCCGCACACTCAGATGAACTTCGGACGCTGAGTAATGAGAGGGGGGCTCAGCAGGTGAGAGATGACTTGTGTGCCCCTTTGCCGACACTAAACTATATTTTAACTCATTCAGTACCAGCCAATTCTAGACCAAGTCTGAAAAGACGTTTAAAAACATCTTTGGGAGTGAATGAGTTTAGTCGGGTAGAGCAATTTTGGAAAAGGTAGGCACGAACTTACTGGATGTTAACGGGTGTCTTTTTTTTTTTCGTTTTCCCATGTGCAGCATGTGTTAAAAAAGCTGCTGGCCATCACGGAGCTCCTCCAACAGAAGCAGGCTCAGTATGCCATGTCCAACAGCAACAGGTAGTACAACATCAACCCACATCCTACTCCACTCCCATCTCCCCTCCCGCTTATGACAAGTCTCCCGCACTGGGGGTGCTGCACTGGGGAGACCTCGCATGTTCTACCCCCATCTCCATGGCAACGCCATCTACCACCGCCCACGCCTCATAACGTCCTTGTCCGATAGTTCCCCACCCCTGCCACCCATTCCCATCCATGTTGTCCCATTCACCGTGAGAGCTATGCAACAACAGCTGAGTACAACCAATGCAGTACTTAACTGGCACCAGTGACTTGACAGCTGCCTGCACAGGACAAACTCCCACCCCCCCTTTCTCGTATTGAACTGTGTGAATGAGTCCAACTTTGGGTACAATCAGTTCCCTTGCACATAAGGGACAATATTTGGATTCTGAAAGGTTTCTCAGTACTCGCCACCCTTCTCTAGCACAAATTGCCAAAGTGTACCCCCTTCCCGCTTCGTATGAGGAAACTGACATGAAGAAGCTAGTTGTGTTTTTTTGTTGAAACTGGACTGCGAGCAAGGATGCTTTTATACTGTAAGTAGTGACTGACTTCTTTTCAAGTTTGTGACATAAGGCAACGTGCCGAAACGAGCGTGGTTCTTTTTTCCATTTGTTTTGTTCAGTTTTCTAGATTGAAACAGTCTTTTTTGCTGAAAACAAAGTCTGGTTATTTTATATAAGAATAAATTCTCTTGCTGGAATCATGAGTATATAAGAGAGATGAGCTGAATTCTTCTCCCCTCAGATTGTATCAGCTGTTTTGATTGTTGCTTAAGCTTTTTTTTTTTTTCCTTCCTCCAAATTTTGCAATCCGGGCAAAAAAAAACAAAACATATCTGAGAATCCAAGTATGATGCAAAGTGTTTACAGCAGGTTTTTTTGGAAAATAGTACAGACTGTATCAGACATGCATGCACTTATTAAACAGTTTTTGTATGTAAAGTAGTTGATGGGCTTGTTCTTTGTCATATTAAAGACAGGGTGTATAAAAATACATTTTATTTGGAACGCACAATGCAAGCAAACCAATAACACTACCGGTAAATGCATTTGATGTCTTTCGATTGGTCAGTTTGAAGGCGAAAGGTCATACGAGGTCTTCATCCGTCCACTCCTGTGATTAAAAACATATTTAAAGACAAAAAGCAGATTTAGAACCATGTGAATCCATCGTGTCGAACATGGTCTCACCTCTTCTTGTATTCGCGGCTCTTTTGCTACGTAGCCTTCGTCCTCGTAGCCCCGCTTGCGTTTGCTGTCACACACAAAAAAAAAAAAAGAAAACTGACTGCCCTGTGACGTTATGAATATGCTGGACTTGTTAAGCTCTACGATCAGTGTTTGTGACCATACAACCTTGCACTTTCATCGATGCAACCTTAGATAGTAGTTTTCATTCGTAGTAGTAGTTCCTCCCACGCCATATCAAGTAAGTAAATTGGCTAGATGCAGTGTTTTCCAACCTTTACTGAGCCAAGGCACATATTTTCCTCTCAAATACTCTCTCAGCACACCACCAAAGAAAAAGTCGATACACAGGTTAATAATTTACTGTGCGCCATCTCCTGGTAGAGCATTTATTAGTTCTGCCTGTCACTATAAGACGCTGTCATAGTTTGAACGACGATACATAATTTGTAGTCAATCATTTTTCAAGCAATTAGGTGGCAATGGATAATTTCCCGTGACACTGGTTGGGAATCACTGCACTAGAGTAGCAAATCCGCTCACATTTTGAGGGTGTGTACCTTTCCCAATGTGTCCACTTTATCTTCCAGGACAGAGTGCACCATCATGTCACTGGCGGCCGCCATCCAGGTCATGTGAATTCCGTGGAATCACACCTGAGAGTACAAGTGCCAGCCAGAAAGAGCAAGGCCTTGTCCGAGCCTCAACTTAATTCTCAGCATGTGGCCTACTATCTCCATAGTTCCGATGCAAGATGGCTGCCCCCCACTGAGAGCAGAGGGGGTGGATGGAAACACATTTGCTGCGTATGTGAACATTTTCCTTCCAAAGCTGTTCCCAAATATGCTTGAGACACAGTGCACAGTGCTGCCACGATTGATGACGGGATGGACCTGAGCTACAGTCAGCTGCAGAACTGTTTGAACTTGGGTGTGAACATAAAAGGGGGGGGGGCGACCAAAGCACTGAAGTAGCGTCATCAGGGAATTTACAAGCCTTAAAGTCCCCTTTCTACACACCATCCACCCCCCGACATTTTTTTTTTTATATGCTGCTTTGTCGATGGAGAATCCAAATGTGTTTGTATGATGTAGCTAAACGGCAGAAAGGTAGATTCTTTGTTGAGATGTGTGTGTGTAACCTGTCTTGTGCATGTGTTAATCCTGCTACATAAACGCCGCTTTTAAGAACTATAAAGCCGACGGTTTGCTCAAAAGCAGGGTACACGTGTACCGATTTTTAACTCTTAACAAGAGACCCTACATATGGGGTGGGGGGGTAAATTGCTACTAGACTGATCTGTGGGTATCCAATCTGTCAGAAAATCCAAAGAGGTAGTTTAGCATGGTTGTATTAGAAGAAAACAAGGTGCTAGGGTAACAAAATACTTTGGCTGTTCATTCATAACTCTAATCCAACGGCTCTAAGTACAGCCGTCATGACCAATATTAAAATAACGGTCAAGTGCCCAAGTGTTCCATTGAAAACAGGGCAGACATCTCATAATATCCAATATTAGTGTAAGCCGCTATGACGTTACGTCACACTTAACCATAGAAAAATACAATTAGAATGCACATAATTATTCAAAATTGGATCAAATAGATGCAATTGTAGTGTACTTAAAAGTGAAATACAACTAAGCTGTACTTGAATTGACTGTACTGTGAAAATAACATACAGTTTGCACATTTAATAATTAAGTACCACTAGAGGGAGCACTCGTACTACTTTTTGAAAATGAGTGCCCTAATAAGATAAGATAAGATAAGAAAACCTTTATTAGTCTCACAATGCCTGCACAAGTAGTATTCCCCCCCCCCCTCTATATTTGGACTATATATAGTTATCAGTCAGTCACATTAGAAATAGTTTGGGATCACTCCTTGTGAATGACATTACAATTGTCAGTATGCGTGTACCCTGCTTTATCTGTAATCTCTCGCTTTCACTCTTGGGAGCACACCACCGCATCTCTCTTCCACACAAGTAATCACATCACACTTGGGGGTTGCAAAGGGGTGGTGGGGGGGTAATTTCCTCAAAATGTTCCAAGGAATTTTGAAGATAGTCTCCAACTGTCCCAACCCCGCACACCTTGCTGGTCATAGCCTGGCCTGGCCTCCTTGTCTGAATCCGTGCCTGTCATGTAGCGTAGCTCAAAGTGTGCACGTAATGACACCACCGAGCTCACCAAGTGTCAACGGGTGAAATAAGACCACCGCCAGGTACGGAAGACCCGACGGCTGATGTGTGTCATACTGGTACTTTCTTGTTATTTCATACGCTCAATGATGTGTTCCTTTTTATTTTTCTACCTGAAACTGAAACCTTTGAATCTTTTTGCATCTTAGATACGACAACCTGGCAAAAATAAATTTGTTGTGACGCAAACATGGAGTGGTTTCACTGGGCCACTGAAGGTGTAAACTGCTCTACATGCTGCAAGGATGCAAATATGGAAAACATCCTCATCTCTAACGTTCCGTGCTTTGTGGCAGTCAAGATGATCCTTACTTGTTTGAACTTGTGCCAAATTCCGCGTGGATCCTTGCCAGTTTCTGCTTACACACATTCACCTCGTCCGGTTTGGGAAGTTCGTATCGTTTCAGGAGGCTTTTGATCCCTACAGTGGGCAGAGGAGAAGCGTGCAGGTTCACAGAACTTGGGAGAGGATGCAACGTTACCATCTCGCGGTGGGTTACTCACGTCTCATCGAGTCGTACATTTTGGACAGCGTTTCTTGCTCATTCTTGAGCCCCAAGCATTCAGTCAGATAGCTATCAAACAAAACATTATCACATCAGGCCCTTTTTTTATGTTTGTAAACAATAGACAGGAGGCTACTTTCTTTCATTTCTGATACACGGAACCAAACGCTGCCCCCCATGTCTCAAAATTGCCTACCTCTCTATGTTGAGGCTAGCTCTTGATGCACTGCTTAGGATAGCAGTGAGTGCAATCTGTGAGGGGGAAAAAAGCAGCCCCGCGTCTGTCATGGCCGCATATGCCAAAAAGTCATCCACACTCTTCCTCAGGGACTCTGGGTTCTCCAGGGTAGGATATCTGGTCTGGACGGTGAGAGTTGGGGATAAAGTTAGTCATACACAACAATGGTGCTTCCCAACCACTGTGCCTGATTTTTCACGACATGGCAGAAAGTCCGATTTACTTGTCTATCCACCGGTTGTCATACATTTATGCCAATTGAGACAAACAGTGGACTGACCAACACCAGGCCACCATTAGTTCATGTGCTTACTCCCGCTGTGTTTCGTGCTTTCAATTTTTGGTCGCCCCGGGATGGTAAAAGAATAATTAAGCAGAAGCATCCAACACAATATTAATCAGAATAGACAAGTGGGGGCACAGAGAACATATTATAACGATTATTTTTATGTACTGGCCCTTTTAAGGAAAACTGTTTAATTCTTTACACTGTATTTTGTTAACTTTTTTTTAAGGAGGTTTGCATCTAAGAGTTGGCCCACCTTGAGGTCAATGAGCAGCCCCTCCAGGGGTCTGTAGGGGTTGTGGACCACCAGGTGGAAGTTCATTTGCTGGACAAGCAGCAGCTCGTACTCCAGAATCTGCTCCGAAACGCGTTCCTGTTCGGCCGGACTCTCCTGCACGAGGTTGCCCACAAACTGGCTGCTGGATACGTTAAACTCGTCCACCTTGCAGGCTAGATATGAACATGTCAGCCTGACAAAAGGAGGGGAAAAAAAAGGATGTAAGGACATAAATTGCTTCAGGCGAGCATTCCAACAATGTCACCCTCAATCCAATTCGAACTGCACAGGGGGTCTCTGTGGTGGTGCCAGCATATGACATTTTGAGGTTACAAACTAAATTGACCATTGGTGTAAAAACAACTACTGTACATTGCCGTTCAGCACCCCCCCACCCCCCTACTCACATGATAATCCTTGGGTGGTACTCCATTAGAGAGTTGTTCATGTAGAATCTTCTGAAGTACATGATGGCCGTACCCTGCATACAAATTACACAACTTTCTCATAACTACAGGAATTAATTCACAGTAAAGCGCGGTTTTTCACCTATCATGAGTGCTTCTGGTACGTTAGCCCTCCCAATAAACAGGTTTACTGTACATTGTTTTGATGTCTACAACTGTAAATACATACGATAACAGATTTGGGCATTGCAGGTTTGAAGACATTGCAGAAGTCCAGAAGTGTTCTCTCGTAATTTCTGAAGAGAACATCTTCTTCGTGACGGTTCAGGAACACGGATTCACTTATCACGTGCTGTTGGAGGGGGGCACAAAAAGGGGTGGGGTCAAGTTAAGGTGCGCAAGGTGACGTTTGGCAAAGATTTGTGGCATTTTTAGTGTTCTTAACCTTCCCGCTTTCTCTTATCTTCTTCCTAAACTTCTGGTTGGCTTCAGATCGCAACTGTTCCAACTCGTCTTCGTTGTTAAAGGTCCAATACTTTCTTTGTGAACTGTCATGGAACATGGCTGCAAGAAAATACGTCACAGAAAGTGAGTTATCGTTTGTTGGTTTTACAGATTTAGCAACCATAAAGACATTTTATTTCACGGCTGATATTTACCAGTGACCAAAAACAGTGGAAGCTGTGGCGTTTATCTCCTGCACGTTCGTGCGTTATGGTTTCAAAGCAGCTTTCAACGACGGCTGTCGTGCATGTAAAATAACGTTGGCTCCCTGTATGTCTACCTAATTTCTAGTCATTTGGAGAAAAAAATATTTACCGTTGATCACAACAGTTAGTCAGATAATAGCTTGTTTCCGTCCGTGAATTTGATGAAACAGCCTGCATTAAATACTGGTCGCACGTTACACGTCACAATATGTCGTCGCTTGCTGATGTCGCTACCGTAATCTTTGCTGAACTGCGCACTATTTTTTTCTTTTTGTAGGCTTTGCTATCTGGATAAAACAGGTGTTTTATTTCGTGTTTTTAATAAACATTGCCATACTAAAAGAAAAAGAAACTACATTTTTCATAGAATATCGCTGTGATTATAGTACGGATCGCACTGTTATCACTCATATACAGCAAATATACAGTTTATTTTATTTTTTATTTGAATAACACCTTTGCAGTTCAGTATATGTCGATATACCTTTAGTCCGTTTGCACAAAAGATGCATTTATTTAAGAGCATGGCAGCTCTTGATCACAGGCTATGTTTGAAACGTCGCCACTCAACATTCCCGCCCGAGTTGCCGTGCTCCGCAATTTGCATAAACAGGAGTCATTTATGAATAATGAATACACATGCGTTCAGCGGGAACCGATCATTTGCATATCAACACAGCTATTGTTTGATTTCCTAGGTCGGTGTTGTTGTCCTAAACAGCCCCGCGAGCCTGCATAAACCACAAGTAAGGAATTATAAAGCTTCAACAGGTACGTACATCTTGGGGGGGAAAAAAGAAACATGCAGTATTGTGCAGGTTAATTCTGTCTGTGATTTGTTGGTTTGTGTTGTGCTGCGTTTACCTCAACCCAGCCCTTTACTCCGTCCTCGAGTGTGCATTAACATAAGAAACCATGCAATGTTGATGAGACCATTGAAGCCTGTGTGCGTTCGTGTGCGCCCACGGGCGCCTGCTTGTATAGCGTGGGGGCTGTGGGTGTGTGGTATCCTATCACCATGTCTAAAATGCACTAACAACGGTCTGCGGCCTGTGTGTGTGTGTGTGTGTGTGTGTGTGTGTGTGTGTGTGTGTGTGTGTGTGTGTGTGTGCGCGCGTGCATGTATGTATGTATGTATGCATGTTCATACATACATAATACATACATACATACATACATACTATGTATGTATGTATGAGTGCACGTGCCCGCGCACACACACACAAGGGCATATTTACAGTAGTCATTTCGAGGGCCAAAGGCAAACCCAGTCATTGGGCCCACCAGATCTG
>CAAKHF010009356.1:25017-35017 GCA_901007745.1 Hippocampus kuda
TTTCCCCCAAAAAGGGGGGGGGGGGGGGGGGGGGGGGGGACAAACAAAAAAAAAAAAAACGTGTGCACTGTGAATCGACCTCATTTGTATTTTTTGCTAAGAAGAAGGAAAAAAAATGAAATGAAAAGTGTTCTCGGCGCGTAAAAGTGGTGTTTTTTTGTGCCCTTCCCCAGCGTGTTTTTGGTGTGGCTCACGGCCACTTCCTGTTGCTGTGCGTGTTGCTCTGTGCCGTGTGTGCGCTGTTGCCGCCGCCGCCGCTGTCGTCGTCGTCGTCGTCGTGTCTTCTCTGTGCTCTCGTGTGAGCCCCAAAACAACCCAGGGAGGTTTTGGAGGTTGCTGTGCTGCAGGAAATGACAAAAAAAAAAAAGAAAATATTTGTACTTTCTTCTTCTTCATTTTTTGTCATCCTTTCTTCTTCTGCGCTTTGCTTTTGTGCCGTCGTCTTGTTGATAAAACTGCCTGGACGCTTGGTGTGAGCGACGCAGAGCATTCTGGGACTCCACAGCTCCTTTCATCCCGTCGTTTTGACGGAGCCTTTGCGGCTTCTCACATTCGAATATTCAGATGCCAGCCAGCCGTTTTCAAATCCGGTTTGAACAAGTAGACTCTCTTCTTTCACCGGGAAGGGGGGAAAAAAAACAATCACAGGTCTGTTTCGAGCTTTTCCCGTTCTTTACAAAAGCCGGGAAGTGAGGCATGGGGGCAATAAGGGGGCCTTTGCTACCAGAAAAAAAAAAAAAAAAAAATCCCCAAATATTCAAATCTGCGGATGCTAACTCATGAAAAAAAAAAATGCACCGACCGCGACGTCGACTGGAGATAGATGAATGTCGGTCGTCATCTTCGGGGAGGGCCGCGTTTGACCGCCAGAGCGGAAAGTTTTGAAGAGTCAAATCCGCCTCCTGGAAAATGAACGTCAGACGTGAACATCGAGCCAGTGTTGGGAAAACGGGTGACGGTGGCGCCAACGGCTTTGGCCACAAAGGCTTTTCCCCGCACACCTCTCGTACTACCTCCGGAGCCCCGAACCTCACGGGTCGACTCGCGACGCCCGCATTCCGTGTCCGTGCCGGTGTTGTCGGGCGGCATGAAAGGGGCTGAAAACCAGCGTTTTGGAACACACGAGCCCCTTTCACGCCGCCTGCCGGTCTGAATCGGCGAGGCGGACGACGGGTCGACGCCTCGACCGGCATTCATCAGCCTGTGCCTTTCACACGTTCACTTTGCTTTGGACACAAAGGGGTGTGGCCGGTGCCTCTTGGTTGTTCAAGTTCTTGCTCCGGTGGCTTCTCATGAGCCCGTTTCCGCACGGGCGCCGTCACCGCCGTCGGCTTTGGTGACGAAAGCTGCGTTTGCCCTTGGCCGTTAAAGATCCAAAAAGGGCAAGGTCGCGGAACCGGGCCCACGCTTTCGGGTCCGATCGAGGACAATGTGAACGAGACGTCTCGAGCAAAAAAAATGCGTCAAACGCGGCGTGCCCGAGGGACGTCAAAGCATTCGGTCCGGAATGTCGACAGGAAGTTCAACGCTTCCACCGGGAGGCGTCGCAAAACAGGCGTGGGGCGGGATTCGGGGCGGGAGGGTCCAGACGTTTCCAAAGACGCTTGACGTCCTCGCGTGTCTTGAGAACGTCGACACTCGCGAGTCCCTCGGACATCCGAACCGGAAGGAGAAGTCAAAGCGCCTTTGAGAAAGTCGGAAGAGGCCAACGCGCGAGGAGCGGACATGAGCCCCGCTCAATCTCCACGTCGGCTTGGAGAAGGCGCAGACGGCCAGGGGAAACGCTCCACCTTCGGGAAAAGCCCACAAAACTTGCCATGCTCGGGAACGCCGGCTGCTTTCTTCCGATGACGACTTGAGGGTCACCATCAAAGTTGCCCCGACATCACATGCGACCTGTCCGGGGCACAAAGGGGGCTGACCTAGGTGGGTCTCCTTTCCCAGAATGCTCGGCGTGCGTTGCGTGCATTTCTTTGGTTGGGAAAAAAAAAAAGACATTTGAAGCTGCCATTTTTTTTTTTTTAAGCAAACCAAAACGTACAATTTCGCAATTTCAAACAAAAAACAAAAAAAAATCTATTTTTCTAGCACTTTTGGACGAGTCCCGCGAGCGCTCTCTCGTCTTTGACGCGAGCTCATCCGAGTCTGTAGCGGCCACTCGGCCAACTCCAGGCGGAAAGCGCGTCGCAGTTTTGCCTTTTTGGCGCGTGACGACTCGTCGCTCGCTCGCTCTTCACTTTTGCCGCCTTTGTTTGTGGGCAACCGAGCAATGCGCGCAACGCACGCTCGCACTCGTGGCGAGAAAACAGCAAAGCGTCTCCTTTGTCGCCGGTCTTCTTCTTCTTCTTCTTCTCGGTTCCGTGTTTGTGTGTGGAGACTTGAAAACGGCGGCTGCTGTCCCGATCATTTCAGTGTGAACAAAAACTGTGTCTGTGTTTTGGAAATTCTTCTTCTTCTTCTTCTACAAATTCTTTTTTTCTAAGAGACCATGAGAAGACGACGACGGGCTCTTCTCTTACTATCAATGTTAACGGTGTTCTTCAAGAGTTTAAAAAAAAAAAAAGATGAAAAGAGTAAAAAAAAAAAAAAGGAAATCAGCTCTGGTACATTTCTATTTTTTTGCCTCGCAGAAGAGGAGAAACATGAACGCAATGCTAACGGATGCTAACTTTGAGTGCCTGCCTTGTTTTCCTTTTTTCTGTGGGTTCTCGGTGTCTCTGTGCTTTTCTTTTTTTTTTTGTTGTTGTTGTCGTTTGACCATGGAAAATGCTGCAAACCGAGCGTGTGCAAACCTCATTTTTATAACGGTTCTTCTTTTCTACGTTTACTAAGTTGGCGTCACGACGACATCTGGCAAGGAGACATTTTCACAATAAAAAGCTTTTGTCTTCAACTCGCCCGCTGTGTCGTCCCGCCGCCCAGGCATCTTTACGTCCTCCGAGCAGCCTCGCTCTCTTTTTATCATCTCGCTCATCTTTTTGGGGGGTTTCGTTCCCCGTCTCGCGGCCATGAAATAATATTCATCATCATAATAAGAAGGCGCCGAGGTCAGCGGGCGTCTGCGAGCACTTTAAATATTTCAACGGGTGCAAAATGAGCCGTCATGAATGATAGATGGCAGCCAACCTCGACCTCCGTCTGGCCTCGTCCTCCGGGCACCGCAGCTGCCGCCGCGTGCAACGAACGAGTCGAGACGTTGGCGGACTCCGCGAATTTTGCGCTGGCGTGCTCAAGGGGCCGAACGACAACGAGGAGGCGCAGTTTCCCCGCAGACACGTAATGTCATTTTGGGGAAATTTCTTTCCAATCAAAAGCAGAACTTCTCCAAAGAAGACAGAGATGTCTTTTCAAGTGGAGGAGCGCCCAGTTTTGATTTCCAAATCTTTTTATTGCTTGTCAAACAGAAAGTTGAACATCGTGCACATGGGGAACAACCCACGCACTCGCTCGCGCTCAGCCGCAGGCGTACCTCACCCTGGTTGCCGGCGAGGCGGCACGTCCGCCGACCGGTGAGGACGTGGGCCTCGCAGCGCAGAGGTGCAGGATTCCATTCTGGCCTCCCCGTGCCGGCGTGGCTATGCTCGGCGTACTGCGCTCCCCCCCCACATTGCCCAAAACACGCATGGCAGGCTGATTGAAGGCTCCAAATGGTCCCATCTATCTTGTCGCTACACAGAGCGAGTACTTTTATTCCTCAAGTAAATCAACCAATCAGGGCGTTTTTTTTTTTTTTTTTTTACTCAAGTCTCTGTACTTGAGTACTTGCGCCACCTGCGGAAGGACTGAAAGCAACCCCAACACGTTCCTTGCAAACGAAACGAGCGAGTGTCAAAAATGAAAATGTCATCTTGCCAATTACCACCGGAGGGAGACAAAGGAGCTTGGCCCCCCCAGCCCCTCCAACCCCATCACTTTGACAAAACACTTTACACTTTTAATTAAAATCGTCCCTCCCAAAAGTAGATTACATGACACTTATTTGTGATACAAATACAAAAAAAAATGTGGATGTGACATGACAGCCACAAACAGTGTTGACTTCAGACGGAGAAAACAAACAAACAAACAAATGTAAAGTACATTCTTTGAAAGGAACGAGCGATTGATCGGTCCATTTTAAGAAGAGTCCTGGGAAGACGCGCAGAACGGCAGCCGAAATCTTGCCGGGCAGAGGCAGTCCACGCGCGGAACCGCATCGTCCTCCGCACGGGCCGTCACTGGACCATCTGGAAGTAGCGCAGGATGGCCATGATGTGCTGCGGCATGAAGACGTAGCCCGTGTACACCGCCATGCCCGCCACGCTGACCAGCAGCGAGTCTGACGCGCCCGCGGTTAACGACAACAACACACACACAGCAAGTCGGCAAGGACAACGGCAAATTTCAAAAAGCGGACGGACCTCGGCGGCTGACCGCGCGCGCCCCCTCTGCGCCGAAACGTCAACACCGTCCGTTTTGAAGTCAACGGGCTAAATGTAGCCAACACGACTACGTTGACTCATTGTCGATTACAAACGTGCGCACTTTCCATTTTTACCGTGTTCAAGGTTTGTGATGGAGGCAACACTTGGGCTCCAGGTAGCCCCCGAGGAACACCCGAGGAACACCCGAGGAACACCCGAGGAACACCCGAGGAGCCCGCGGTCCGGCTCTAAAAGGAGCTCACCAGAGGACGGGTGATGATTTTCCCGGAATTTGTCAACGTCCACCCAGGCATCGACTCCTGAAAACAATATTGGGCTGCATGACGATATCGATCCGTCTCCAGCTTATCGAGAACTCATGAAGACGATCCGTGTCGTCATTTGTTATGAAGAACAACAACCTCTCAAGCCGATTTGAGCAACGTCGTTGTTTGGGAATCGCGTGTCCAATCGCATGACTCGGTAGCCGAGAAGGAGCTTGTCAGTTTCCAAAAAGTTGGCGACTCCTGACTTCAAACGTCACATTGCGCCTCACCTGAAACTCGGGTCCAAATCGGGAGGGCGACGCCTCGTGTGTCAACTCGCCAACGACGCGACGCGTCCAGTTCCCAACACTCGGCGGACGCGCGGACTTAACGCGAACCCGAGGCCGAATTCGTCGCACACGTTGTTCCGGAAACGCAGCCTTTCCGGGGCAACGCGGAACAAGGGCTCGCGCGGGGCCCGGCCGGGACCCCGAAAAGGATACTGAAGACGGTCCTCTCCCACGGCTCCAGCATGTAGAGAGCCGTCACCAGAAGGTACTGGCGGTAGAACCACGACAAGTTCTTCCAGCAGTCGCCGAGAGCCATGTTACGAACTTGTGCGAGCGGCGAGCCGAGCTGGCGCTTACGAGCTTCACTTCCTCGCTCGGGGGCGGCTGCGTGTCGTTCCGGATTGCTGGGTGACGTCAACACGCTTTCGCGCGTCAACCAATCCAAACACGCAGACGTTGACACGGCCGTGATCTACCGGAATGAACAGGCTTGCCCGATGCGGCGATACGTAAGCCTGCCCCGCCATTTTGGATGTGGCGGATCTTACTGGCTGACAAACGGAAGTAAAAGGACGCAAACACTTTTTCTTGTTCGAAACAGCGACAAAAGATATATTTCAACATTAACGGTGTCAGTGATTCCTATGCATCCTCGGCTGCAAAACATGAGAAAAGTACATGTTTTTCTTGGTGACTAATAAATGACCCCAACAATTTTATATTATAACTGGGCGACAGTTTTTGTATGAGCAGTCAGTAGGCAGCAAATACGTTTGGACTTTTCATATTGTGAGAATGTTGCACTGATCTGTGACTCAATGGACTTCAAACCTTTCCATTAAATATGTAGAAAGTAAAACCAAAATACAAATTCTTGACTAAAATCTTGTGAGCAGAAAGTGCGCCGTTTCTTTTAAGTAAAAAAAAAAAAAAAAAACAACAACAACAACAAGGAAAAGTGTCACCTCACCCCACAATTTTTGATACACACAATGCCGACGGATTATGAAAAAAAACCATGCGCACAAAGATGTGGGGGTGGTGGCGATAGCAGAAGCTTTCAAGCTGCTGCGGAACAGTCCGGAAGCAACAGTCCACCCGAAACGCTCTCCAACTCAGCAGTGGCTGGACAGAATGTTGAAGAAGTGGTAGACGTCGTCCTTGTCCAGCACGGCCACCTCTGTGGAGCACTCGGAGCACCGCACCGGATAGTAAACCTCGTCCGCATCCATCCCGACGGGCGCCGCCGCGGCGTCATCTTTCCTACGTTTCCTGTTGCGCGACGTCCTGTCCACTTGCTTCTTGTAGCGCAGAACTTGCTCCTTGTTCACGCTGCAGTTCATGACGAACATTGCGCGGTACTGCGTGCGGTACTTCTCATGTCTGCGTAGAGACCCGTGCATCAAAATCTGCCCGTGTGCACGCAAGAGTGTGCGTGCGCACGTTCATACGCGTGTGCTTAATGTACGCGTGTGTGAGTGCGTTCGTAGACATACACTGGCGTGTGTCTGCACATGTGCGCGTGTGACTGCGTGTTCCGCTTGCATGGATACATGGCTGTGTCTTTTGAGCATGTGGGCATCCATGGATGCGAGCGCGTATGCACATCTCTGTGTGTGCGTGTACAGTACATGGCTGCGTGTCTGCGCATACCCTCGTGTCTGTTTGCGTGTGAATCTGTACGTCCGTGTGTGTACACGCAAGTTTGTGCCAGGGTTTACATGTGGATATATCTATGTGGGTGTCTATAAATGAGGGCAGATACCTGTGTGTCTGTGTCAGTGTTTGTGTGTACATGTAGATGTACATACATGTGTGTGTGTGTGTGTGTTCTCACCGCTGACAGTCAAGACAAAGCGTGGTCATGCACGCGGGACAGTTGAGGACAGCGTCGCTAGTGGGAAGACTCTTGGGTTGCGAGTGAGCAAACGTCATCGGGCGCTTCCTGTGGTACCTGCAGGTGGGCGGGGACAGGCAGCGTGACCACAAACGTGTTCAAAGCCAGGGCGACGGCCCGGACGCTCTCACCCGCGCCGCCTGGCGTCGACCCAGGCCTGATCCCGCTCGTCGGCGTCGGGGTCGTACAGCAGCTCGTCATTGGTCAGCATGCGTCGCCCGGCCGAACCGCCTGTGCACAGTCCTGTGTTTTAAAGCCCCGTCATGGCTGCCGGGCAAAATAATGCTCCCAAATTATTTTTAAAAATGTACGCAGAGTATCTATATTTGTTGGAGAAAGTGCCCAAAACAAGGCTGATATTTATTGCTCTCTCCTTTGGTTGTATGGCTTGCTGCTCTTACTGGGCTTGTCGTCTTCGTCTTCGTCTTCGTCGGAGTCAAAGTAGATCTTGTCGTACGTCTGAGGCTCGGCACGCGTTGAGCTGTCAACTGCGCTTCCGGAACCTTCCGCTGGATTTAACGTGGATCGGTGGTGTAAGAAACAGAAGCAAGCAGGGGAACGTCGCGTGACGGACGCGTGCATTCATTCATTCATTCATTCATTCAAATTCTGCCCTGGCATCAGTGAACGTTGGGTAGCCCGACACAATGACGCAGTGGCCTCGAGGCACCCTTCATTAGGCAACTCCGTCACGAGAGAGAGCTCTGACTGCACTCAATCAAATAAGCGTCTCGAGTTTCAAAACGTATGTATCGTTCGTCGCTCGCGTTACGGGAGCAAAAAGGGCCGTTATTTCATTCATTCATTCAGTCCATATTTGGTACATTACTCACTTAGGGTTTGGTTTTGTTTTTTTCAAGAGTCGATATTGGTGGGGGGGGGGGGGCGGTTACGATGCGGACCTGTGCGAGCGGGCGCCCAGGTGTTCTCCATGGTCCTGAGGGTGGAGCTGATCTCGGCCTCCATCTCCTTCTCAAAGTCATCGTCGCTGGACGACTCGCTCTCGCCCGTCAGGTACTCTCGGATCAGCTTCTTCTTCTGCTCCGGGGTGCCGCTCAGCAGCACGTCCAGCTCGTCCTCCGAACTACCACAAAAAATACAAGTGCTTCATCAGTGCAACCTCGTTCTTCATCCAAAGAGATCAATGAAACCGTCAGACGTGTCGCTGCTTGAAAACGTGAGGTGACATGTGCACATATGTCACATGTCGGATTTCGACAACTTGGAGCCAATGGCGGCAGAACTCGAAACCCCGAAAGCGTGTTGCTTGTTTACATGTTAGCCGGCGGCTAGTTTAGCGCTCGGCTAAGCTACAACTAACAAAAACGCAAGACGAGTTGGCGAATAACCTGCTTGCTGCTCTCTCCTCGTCGCTCGGCTCCTCGATTTCATACGAGTCGACATCGCTGCAGTTGTTCATGTTGCTACTCGTTACAACGAGATGTTGACGGAGAGACGCATTCGCGTTAAGCCGCAAACGAACGACGACCACTTCCGCCCTTTTCTTCTTCTACTACGAAAAGCGGCGGCCGCGGCGACTCCAACTACGACTACTACAGTACTACCTACTCCTACGACGACTACAGTACGACGTACTACTACTACTACGACGACGACTCCGACTACTTCTTCTTCTTCTCCTTCTTTATAAAACAATTTATAGTTGAAAAAGTGATCAAATTTTCATTTCGATGTGCATGAAATTGGCATGATTTCAAATGACAGTTTCAATTTAGGCGTGTAATACAGCACGCACTTTTTACCAGATCATTACATCATGTAATTTATGGATGCAAAAACCATGATTGAAAAACGAAAAGCAGAAGTCATGAACAAAACATAGAAAAAACAGTAGATGAATGAATAATGACCAAAAAAAAAATGTTTGTGAAACTTCAGTTCTCGCAAATGGCCACCAGATAGCGCCAGAATATAAGACTTCAACTTAAGTCTTGCTGCAGGGGTCAAGCAGGGGTCATTAGTACGTGAAGACCGTTTGTTGTGTTCACCTTACATTTTAATAATTATAATTATGTAAAATTGTTTGAGTCATTTTGATAATAATAAGGATATAGAAGTTACAATCTTTCATAAGAATTAAAATGCCATCATTACAGTCAAAATAGCTGTGTTTGTGGGGTTTTTTTTTTTGGTCTTGATGTGTGTTTTGTTTGCACGTCTTCTTTTTGTCCTTGAACATGTCTCGGCAGGTGCGGATTGGCACTCGTCCCCGTCGTCGCTAAACAAGCGGTGCAGACCGCCCACGTCCATCGCAGCCTCCACTTCCACGTCCACCTCTGCGGCCTTGCAACGAACTCATTCAGCCAATTAGGCGCAGGTGTGATGTTAATTAGCCAGACGGTGTGCGGAGGAGGGAAAAATATCAGAATCCCGCACATCTGGACAGGCGCAGCCGGCCTGCCTGTCTCTCACACTGGGTGACACACCGACGCACTGAGAGAGTGCGAGAGAGAGACACACACACACACACACACACAACTCCATGCTCTCCTTCCTCTGACTTGTTTAAATCTGGAAGAAAAACACATTCAGCGTGAGACCTAATTCCCTCATTTGTTTGTGAACACTCGCACACATGAGCATGCACACACACACACACACACACGCACACACACTTCCTCTATGCCACAGTCGAGGACTGTAAAGCAGTAACATTTTGGCCACAGAGTAGGCCTATTTGAGGAAGTCTCAGTGAGACTTGTTTCAATACTTGAAAATCACATGACTGTAAACATAGACCGCGATTGGCTGGCAACCAGTTGAGGCTGCGCTCGGCTCCAGCATGCAATGCTCAAAAGGAGAAAGCACTTCAGATCCTGGATGGGAACATACATTCATCAATACAATCCTAGTTTCGAGCGTATGTTGGTCTGTCTGGCGTTGCTGTGTTGGCATGATGCTCGTGGGTGAACAAGAAATTGTTTCAATGTTTAGAATTACCCGAACATCAATGCTAATTTTGCTCGCTCGTGTATGTCGCTTTGCATTATATGTTAGCATTAAGCTAGTGGACAAAAAATATTTTGGGGAGAAATCCCCGAACATGTCCCACAAAGTCCGGGGGAATAGTTCTGTCCTTCCACAACGTTTGCGTGCTTTTTTTCATCCGTGCGCGTATGGCAG
>CAAKHF010009357.1:0-31986 GCA_901007745.1 Hippocampus kuda
ACGGACACCCTGATTAGGAAAGGTCAGAGCAGACTTTTCCTACTCAGGAAACTGAGGTCTTTTGGGGTTCAGGGGTCACTCCTTAAGACTTTCTATAACTCGGTGGTGGCCTCAGCCATCCATTATGGCATTGTCTGCTGGTCAGGCAGCATCTCGGCCCGGGACAGGAAGAGATTGGAGCGACTAGTCAGGAAGGCTAGTTCTGTCCTGGGCTGCTCCCTCGACACTCTGCAGGAGGTGGGCAACAGGAGGATGCTAACTAAGCTAAAAGCTATGATGGACAGTCCCTCCCACCCCCTCCAGCCCGCCCTGACAGCACTAGGTAGCTCCTTCAGCCAGAGACTGTTACACCCGCGCTGCAAGACGGAGAGATACCGCCGCTCATTCCTACCGACTGCTGTCAGGCTGCTGAATAAAAATAAATAAATATATATATAATAAAATTATTTAAATGATGTGACAGCAATTGTGAATGTGAATAGTACTGTGACCTTATCCATATTTGTATTTATATTGCACTTAATTGAACTGTGTTTTTCTTTTCTCTTCTTTCTTCTTTCTACCCACAATCTTGCTGCTGAAGGCTGTAAATTTCCCCAGTGTGGGACAAATAAAGGATATCTTATCTTAAGTCCATCCCATGTCAGGTCTCAACGAAGGTAGGCAGTGATTTCCTTTTTACAAACCCGCCAACTCTTGTGTCTACTTTATTTTTCTGTTTTGGTCATCTTAGAGACCATTATGGCTGCTGCTCATCATGGTATGTGTATGTAAGTGCGTGCGTGTATGCCTGCACGTGCGGTACCGGCTCGATCGCGGGAGGTTGGTTGCTTGCAAAGTAAATCTTTGGTCAAGAAAGGTTGGACACCCCTGACTTCCAATATTCCATTAACCTGCCATACATGTTTTTGGAATGTGGGAGAAAACCTGGGTATCGGAGAAAACCCATGCAGGCATGGGCCGAACAACCAAAATCCAACGAAGAAGGCAGGAATCGAACCCTCGCCTCTGCACTGTGAGGCCGACGTGCTAACCTTTCAATCACCAGCTCGCCCTTCTTGCTTCCAAATAATACGCTGTCCCAAGAAGTGTAAGTTACACAATTAGATTGACATGTCTATTTCTTTAACTGAGTTTAAAGCTTTTAGATCCATTGAGATTCTCTGGTCTTCCTTAAGTGAAGAAACAAATATTTTCCAAGTAATAAAGCCCCTTGCTTAAGGAGTGTGAGCATCCCAAGACAGACAGGAAAATTATATGTTCAATCAAACGTCAAACACGGACTTCTTATTTGATCCATTGTGGGGTGGTATAAGATCAAGAAAAAAAATAATTGGTCATTTTGAGGCGTGAAAATATATGCTTTTTCTTTTGTTTTGAATCTGCATTTGAGTTACAGGCATACATTATCATGAATAATACATCCATATCTCATTCATAGCCACGGGTGGTACGGATTAGATAAAGCATCATAAATAAGCTTCAAAGCTCGCTGTATGCCGTTTTGTTACACCTCGCCATGGCGGCTTTGCTTTAATCACAAACTTAGCCGTAGTTGGTGCAGCCCTTTTGTTGTGATTGCTGGTGTCGCCATTAGTGCTGGGTGGCACCGTTTCTACACACACTGTCATTTACCCAATTAACACGGGACTCACACTGGGAGTCAACAGAGAACAAAGCCTGAGGAAGAAGGCTTGCTTCTTACCAATGCTTGCCATCAGAATGACTCCGAACAAAAGTAAAGACATTAGCATTGGCCTTTGGCAGTTTTTTTTTTTTTTAAAGACATACACGATGAATTGACATCAGTAAAAAAAGAAGCAGCAGCTTTATCTTTTGTTGTCTGTTAAATGGTAATGATGTTAAGTCATCAACCATGCACAAAAGTTATAAATGTTTCTGTTTAGGAACTCCTTGTTTTGCTTTATTGCCTTTAAAGAAACAGCAAGGTTTGGCCCCGAGTTAGCAATGTGGTCTCTGAGGTCAGGACCATAACAGTTTCTGTCCTATGTTTACATTACCTAGTGTGTGTATGTGACGGGACAAACAGACCTTTATAGTGCATGTGTGGGCGTGTGTGCGTGCGTGTGTGTTTGCATTACAGTGTGGATGACAAATTTGGTTTGAAGCACAGGTTTGAATTATGTGCTCATGTGAAAAGACAAATCTTTGTACACGGGCCCTATTTTGGTGCTGAGCGCAAGTGTTGGTGTTGGAGTGTGGCGTGGATGTAATCCTTTCACGGCCAATCCTCACTCATCCTTCATCTACGTAAAAATCAGGGCATTCCGAGCGCAGTTCGCTCAAGTATGCGTGGCTTGATGTTGCGGTTTGAGAAATAGACTTGCTGGGGTCCGTGAATTAGATTGTCAAGTAAATTACAAGATCTCCCATCTTGGTGGATGTCGTCAGCCGTGCATGTGACATGGGGTGAGACCGCCTTGCACCTCCAGATGTGTGTGACCCCTGTTCAATACTGTAGTGACAGGGGTGCTATTAAAATATTTTCCACAGAGCACCAACGTTGTTGTTGTTTGTTCAAACATACGAACATTATTTACGAGTTTTATACGATTATTATACACGAGTTGGACCTGCTTTTAAGAAGTTTAAAATCAAGCTTATTTTTTCTGTCCAAATTTGTGAGGCGCAGAGCGCGTCGACCTAATACACGAAACTAGCTCTGGCACAAAACATAAAATGCACCCATTGTTAAGCCGAGTGCAGACTACTTTCTGTTAACCAAATTGTCAGATGAGTCGGGGTCGAGGCAACTCTGTACCGGAACGCTCAGAGCCTCCGCACTGTTGAACATCTGAAGCTGTACATCAAGCAAAATGGGAAAGAATTCCACTTCAACAATTAGCCTTAGCTATTGTCCTCAAACTTTTATTGACTTAAAGAAAAGGTGATGCAACACAGCAATAAACATGACCCTCTACCAGCCATAAAATTCAAAGTTAATGATTATTGGCTAAAAACAATGGCGTTTATTGGTTTGAGCATGAACGTGTCTTGCCTTTGTAGTGTATTCAATTAAGTACAGGTTGAACATGATTTGCAAATCATTCTATTCTGGTTTTATTTATGTTTAACATGACGTTCCAACATCATTGGAATTGGGTTTGTGCGTTTTTGCAGTAACTTTAATAAGCTGTTTTGTTGTCTTTGTTTTGCCTTTGAATGTCTGCAGCTGTTCTGTTTGTAAATGCTTTTAGGTGCTGTGGTTTTGGTTTACGAAGCACACTGAGTTAGTTTCCTTATGTATTGAATAAATAAAATTGCCTTGCCTTGCCTATTTACATTATTAGTATTTGTAATCTGTTGGAACTGAAATACATGATGCATTTAATAAGGTTAAATGTGAAATGCTTTGCTGCACTTAACCGCGCATCGGAACCACCCACCGCCACTATGTCCCCTCTTTTTTGGCTCACCATTATGTGGTCATCTACACAAAATAGTTTAGAAAAACAAAACGCAAAGGTCAGTAATGAGGTAAAGTGACACATTGGGTTTGTGTATTCATAGACGTGAGCATGTGCTATTTACTGTATGTTACAACACACACACACACACAAATGCATGCATATAAAATGGACGAGTGTTGCATCATCTGCCAATTATATACAGTACTTGAGGAGAGTCAGTGAGCCACAGTTGGCCAGAAGCTCCGCCGCCCGCCCCCCCTTTCTTTTTTTTCTTTGCACGCCAACACCGAAACCCATCAACTGCAAGCAAGTTGGATGACAGACATGGAAACATATTACCATCTAAACACACAGTGGCAATAAATATGCGATGAAGGTAAGAATCAAAAGTAATCTGGCGGGAAGAATGAGGAATGAAAGACGCACCCTGGTCAGAGAGATGTAGAAAATTTAGAATATCGAGTAAGGGATGAGAGTAAAATGACTTCATTTCAAACTTCATTTGACCACAAAAGTGATGGAACAATGGCGTGTTAGTCTGTGACCGTTTACTGTAGTTGAAGTGGTTACAATTGCTACAAAGTGAGGAAAAAAAAACCAAGATGGAACAACAACATTGTGTCCCTGTTCTGCAGGAGCAGTATAAATTTGTGTTGGTCTGTTCGAAGCACCGCCCCTGTGCATTGTGTTTAGGGTGAGGGCAGGATTGCCCTCCTTTCAGGGCACAGGTGTTAGCAATTAACTGTTCCTTGTCATGAAACAACAGTTTTTACAGAATGTTGGCCATTTTGTTGATTCATTTATGGCAAATTTGCAGGTTTCTTGGTTTTAGTAATGCAATAGTGTTAGTATTGTATGTTAACCTGTGTTACTTTAGGCCTAAATTAACCACAAACCATAAATCCTCCTGATACTGGTAAATCTATCTATCTATCTATCTATCTATCTATCTATCTATCTATCTATCTATCTATCTATCTATCTATCTATCTATCTATCTGTCTATCTATCTATCTATCTATCTGTCTGTCTGTCTGTCTGTCTGTCTGTCTGTCTGTCTGTCTGTCTGTCTGTCTATCTATCAAACTGTGTGTGTGTGTGTGTGTGTGTGTGTGTGTGTGTGTGTGTGTGTGTGTGTGTGTGTGTGTGTGTGAGTGAGTGTGTCTGGTTGGGGGGGGTGTAAAATCTCACTAAAGAATTCTTCAAAACCACTGATAAACTTTCACTATTTTTTTATCCCCTAAATATTACAAAATAGTGAACAAAGAAATGAACGATTTAAAAAAATTTAAAAAAATAAAATATCAGTGAATCCGTAGGTGCCAAATCCCGAGTATGCGGAAGGGGTGGGGTGGGGGTGGGGGCAGCTGGTTAATTGAGGACGCGAGGGCCCTCCCCCAGCATGCATGGCCAGCCGGCACCATATTACTTTCTTTGAAGATGGAAGAAGAAATAAAAATATTCACTCTGAAATACTTTGAAATATAAGTACAGTATACTTATTTTTAGATGTGCAGAATAAACAGTATAAATGTCATAAAATGACGTATATCCAGTCTTGGATGCAGAAATGATAGCCATTGACTCTTGTTAAAAGTTTGACATGGACAGTTGATTCCAATTCCAATGCAAGGTGTAGAACCAAGTCTGGGCACGATATTCGAATGTAACATTGTTTGATTTCATATCCGACTGGCAGCTCAGTCCCCACAGATGACTAAGCACGGTCATCTATGTATGTTGATGTCTACATCTATATTATTTTGACAATTCTGTAACAATAACGGAACAAACTATTAACCTGTATGTAACCTTGTTTGTTTTTTCTACATTGCAAATTGAATGGCACATTGTTGCTTAGCCTGTGCCACTTCACCAGTGTTGTTATAACTGTTGCTTATCACTGTGGGTTGTTGTTGACTTTCAATTTTTTTTCTTCTCGCTGATGAAATCGAGATATTGATAACTGGCCCTACTCATCAATCTGCACCGATTTATTTCAGTGCTATGCACAATAAATACATTTGACTGGACTTTGACATGTTGCATTGGGTCCATTTAAGTTGCAATTTATCAGTCCACGTACGTCCACGTACAGATCCTTTGAGGTGAACGCGAGGGAGCGAGAGAGAGACAGAGAGAGAGAGAGAGAGAGAGAGAGTGCGCGCATATGTGTGTGTGTGCGAATATACCTTCATGATGTGTCACGAGAAGAAGAGAAAGACATTGTTGCCACAGTGTTTGAACTACTCTCTTTTTTTTTGGGGGGGGGGTTGCTATACAGAAGGAGAAAACGAGCAAGGCTGACAGAACACAGGCTGGATGTCAATCTAACATTTTGTTGTTTGATTTTGGTTTTCTTGAAATTTTGTTTCTCATTACTCTGCAAGACCTCACAGAGGGGAGAAAACTGAAGCAGAGCAACAGTGCCTGAGCCAGGAGACCCCAGGAACCACAGGGGTCCCTACTTTGATGGAGGTCTGAGCATCATTAGAAAAGATAGCATGACAGGGTCAAAAAATCTGTAACGTCCTCAGAGCTTGCTGATGAGCTGATTCTTTGAATCAGGTGTGTTTTAGCAGGGAGACATCGAAAACAGGCAGGACATTGACCCTTGAGGACTGAGTTTGGACACCCCTGCTAAGATAACTTTGACCAATCAGATGCAAACTTATATGCGCATCGCCATCCAATAAGAGAAAAGTATCTAGGGCATGACTAACCCTAAAGAACATAAATAGATCAGTATACATTCATGTTTTTCCGCATGGAAAATGTTTCTTTCCTTAGATATAGATGCCATTGCTTTCGGTTCATGTGAATATCGCATTAATACCAATAGTGCCATATTCAACACCCATATTGCATATTGCATGATTTTCCAATATCGTGCAGCCCTCCCTTAACTATATTCGAGCTGAATGTGTGGCATCTTTGAGCATAATTTCAGTCTCTTAATCTGTGGAAAAAATTATGATAAAAAAAAAATTAGCATTCAATCCCAGTTTGTGAATCATCTTTTATAACAGATCCTTGAACGAATGGATGGATGAATGAATGGATGTATGCCATGTGATTCTGATGTGCTTAATATATCAAATTTCAGATTAAATTAAACACCAGCTAATATACTTGGTTTTCTTCCTTTTGTTTGTGCATGTGTGTTTTGGGGGGGGGGGGGGGGGATGCGGTGTGCACGTACGTGTATGTTGGGGTTCTCCGAAGACTTCTCTCTTTCTCTTTCCTGCTCCCCCGCGTGTACGTGTGTGTTCCCAGTCGGTGATGAGCCCCTGTCTCTGACACGATGCTGCTCTGTTAAGGTCAAGCCCTACAGAATGTCAGGGATGATGACACGCACTGAAAGGTGTCATCTAATCCTTCCATTTTCTCTCTTCCCTTGTATCCCTCCATTCGGACCCCCAGCCCCTCTCCATCTCCGGCCCACTCACTCACAAGACAGACATCTACCAGCCTTTACCCACAGTCCACGTCAAGACTCGTCGTGGGTGTTTGTCGGCCTGTGTATAAATAGTGTCAAGGCAGGCCATCCGACTTGTGAGGCCAAATCGGAAACGCTTGCAGCCCCAGTCTATTTGTCAGCATGTTTCAACCCTTTTCAAAAATATCCTGCCCAATACTTTTGACTCACAGTACTTTCAATATTCCAAGTATGAAGGTAAGTGGTAATTTGGGTGAAATATTGCATCTAATACATGTATTTTAAGGACATTCAATGACTTGATGAAACTAAAGATTGACTTCTTCAAAAGGACTTCAAGTCCTAATGGGTTTTTTTGCCCTCCAGCCCACATATTTAAATAACAGCCAACGACATTCTTGGATTAATACACAAATGAAGTTCCGACATTTGTATGAAGTCAGCATTTGAGCTCTGACTGATAACATATCCAAAGAGGCTACTTTCTCATTAAAAATAGCAAGGCAAGATCCTGGGTTTCTGTACAAACAGCTTATAATTACATTAGATGATGTTTTTTTTCTTATGTATCTCAATAGTTAAGCATTCCATAATATTGTCCATGGAATATGTCAAACCTTCGATTATATTGCATCTCAGAGTTTTGTTCACGTGAATTGCACCCCCTCCACCTGTCCTGTTCTTCCTATTCACTGTGAACAATTCATGTCCTGCCATTTTCATGTTGATTATTTTTTTTCATTATCGAGACAGGTTTTCAATGTGGCTATTATTTGGATGTTTTTATTTTATTCGGGTATTCTTTAATTTTAGTGCTTTTTTTCTAAATTGTGACTTTGTTCGTTTTTATGTTTTCATTCAAAAACCTTTGACTATATTGAACATAAAACCTTCGATCCTGAAAATAATCTTGATCCAGAGAAGCAAATTACAAATAATCCTGACTTTGGCTGTGAATATTACACCGATGACCGGTTAAATGGACGTATTTCTTTAATGTAGCCAATTTCTTTGGTGTTCATCAGCTTTGTTGCTCAGGCATGATGCACAACTGGTCTCTCAACATGCTGCCTCTTGATATTGTCCATGTTGCCGCGGTCTTGGTATGCTCATAATGTAAAGTGGCAATTTCTCCTCTGCCACGTGCCACTTTCAATTATAGGATCAGTGTGAATGCCTTGATATTTGATGTTTTTGAAACATCATTTTCTACATGCGGCCCGGTGTTCCAGTGGTTCGCGCGTCGACCTCACAGTGCAGAGGTTGTGGGTTTAATCCCGGCTCCGGCCTCCCTGTATGGAGTTTGCATGTTCTCCCCATGCCTGCGTGGGTTTTCTCCGGGTACTCCGGTTTCCTCCCACATTCCAAATATATGTGTGGCAGAATAATGGAACACTCAAAATTGTCCCTAGGTGTGAGTGTGAGTGCGGATGGTTGTTCGTCTCCGTGTGCACTGCGATTGGCTGGCAACCGGTTCAGGGTGTCCCCTGCCTACTGCCCCAAGATGGCAGAGATAGGCTCCAGCACCAACCATGACCCTTATGAGTATAAAACTGATCGGAAAATGGATGGATGGATCATTTTCTACATTTGGCGATTTTTGTATTCATTCAAATTTGGCAAGCTTGTGAACAACACTCCACCCTCTGGTGTGTGGAACTTATAAGACATGTTTATGATCACTTGACAGGGACTTTAATATATGCAACATAAAAAACAATTGCGTGAATTGAAAACCTCTGTTGTGTAAAAATGTATTAATTATAAGAGAACATTTAATTACTAAAATCAAATGCTGTTTTACTTAATATGAAAAACGTCATGGTTCTAATATTAGAGTCTATCGTCTAAATTTACACACTATTTTCTTATCCTTGTTAGGGTCATGGGTAAATTGGAGCTTATTCCAGCTGTCTTTGGGTGAGAGGCGGGGTATACTCCGAACTGGTGCCCCCCCATAGCAGGGCACATCTTGACAAATAAACATCGACACTCATATTTAAAAACACGTGCATGTTTTTGGTTTGTGGGGGGAGTTCAGAGTACCCGGCGATAAGCCATGCATGCATGGCGAGATCGTGCAAACTCTACACAATGAAGCCGCAAACCGAGATTCAAAACCCCAAGCTCAGAACAGTTGGGCAGACGTGCAAACCACTAGACCACCACTAAAGCACCGTGCTGCAAGCTCGTGGAGAGGATGCTTATTCGAATGAAATCTCCATGCGCACTCACGTTGAATCAGTCACATTTTCAAGCTTTTTACATGCACGTCTTCTAACCATTTTCTCCACTCATTGAAAGATACTGAGTGAACGTTTTCGAAATCAGCAATCATTGTGTTGATCTCCAACACAATACCTTGCCAACTAAAACGGTGGCCTCGTGACGGTCTCAAGCATCTGAGATCTCGCCTTTGGTCCAGTAGCTGGATGTTGCTTTGTACTCTGGTCAAAGGAAAGAAATAATGCTAGCAGCTTTAAGATGTCTGGTTTTCTCTGCGGCTGCTCAAGCTGTCATTTATCCTCTCACCTCTGTGGATTGCGTCTGGAACAGTGGAAGGCTGGTGGAGATGCAAAGAGCAGAGGGAAAGGGGGGAAATGAAGGATTATATGAAGAAGCAGCAGCACTTGACGGTAACTGGTTGAGATTAGTGCCTTAGGGGTACAGCAGTGGCTGTGATTTTGATACTGCGCCCCCAGCTAAACGCTGAAGGCCGCCTTGCCTGGAGGAGTCTGCCTTCACCCACAGGCAGTCAAAGATTGTTTTCGTACCATCTCCTCCTCCTCCTCCTTCTCCTCCACCACCCCACAGACACCTGTCATCTCCAATGTCAAAATTCCATTTGGAAAGGAAAAGACAATGCAAAGAATAAACAAAAGAAACATGCTTTTTGGGGGGTTTGTTTTGCTTTAAATGGCACACTCCGCATACAGATGTGTGAGACAGAAACTTGCAGGAGCTCAAATCAATTCAAGTCAGCACAAACACTGCTCTGATGGCTAGACGGGCTTAATATGATGTGCAAAAGTAAAACATTTTCACTTTAAAATTTGCATCACACTTCTAAAAATGATCACTGCAGTGGTAACATAAAACAACCAATGAAGGTACAGTACATGCATTCAGTTTCATTTGGAAGAGCACAATTTGCTTCAACATTTTAGTGAGAATGAAACTTTTCCTCCATAAATTCAAATGGTTGGGTTCCATCATTTTACCGACAAAGAAGGTGTTTCCCATTTTTTTTTTCTCTTGCGTTAACACCTCACCCTGAGTTCAGACACAGTTAGTCCTTTGATACGGGCTGAACGGAGGTCTTGTAAGGCCTGCTGCTGTCTTGCGCCGGACAAATTACAAGACCACATGGGTGTTCAACTTAAAAGACTGTCTTGCAATAACAAACTATTCTGTTGTAAAATAACCATAATGATCTGCTATTTTGGTCTCCTCACAGTTACCAGTAAAAAGGGAACTGACTTTTGGCGAGTGAGCTAAAGATAGTAGATCAAGATTTAAGGCCACCTTGAGCAAAGGCAACAAGGCTGACAGGGAAAAAAAAAACAATTAGGTGATCACGGTGGTGAAATCTTGTGGATGCACGAGTTGACGTGACACTGGCAACCTCGCCAGGCGGTGTTGTCGCAGCCAATGGGGGGCAGAGGACACAACTGAGAGTAATGGCTGCTCCATGTCATCAACCTCACACCGATAACAACACACTGCCATGTTTCCTCCGCTCTCTTTTTCTCACTTTTAATTCCTTCTGTTTGTTTGTTTGTCGACCTTGCAGTGTCAGCTGACCTCCCTCCATCCAGGGCCACGAAGAGAGGAGGGGGACGCTGACATTTCTACACGGAGAAGAAAAAAAAACCCACAGCATATACAAAATGGCTCCCACCCCCTCCCCTTGGATACGTTGACTCCAAAATATGCACGTGCCTTGGATGTCTGTGACTGTCCCGATGGTTCTGTCCTGCCATTGCCAAAGAGGTGTCACGGTATTGTGACAACTTCAGCAACTACAGAGGCGATGGGTGACCCACGGCCGACAGAGGGGATGGGTGGGGGTTGCGCTGCATCCCCCCCACCCGCCCTGGATCCTGACAGATGTCATATACCTCCTCCATGGGTACCTTCTGTTTCCTGTTCACCTTTCTCCATCCTGCAGCGTTAGGGCTCCTGTCGCTACCTCGTCAAAGTGCGCGCGCACACACATAAACACAAAAAATAAACAAACGAACATAAACAAAGAGCAAGGAGGGACACTTTTAAACCACCGTGGGGTTTGAGTTGTTGCTATGTTTGGGTTGACAATTGTAACATTATCCACAGTGAATATTTCCCACTCAGATTAACATCTTGAGTGTGCAGCTGCACCGCCATATCTTTCCAGGCAGTGTGTTTGTGATAAAAGCCCAACATTGGCTTGATGCTTCCATTTCATTCAGTTCATCTGTTTGCATGGAATCGTTTTATTTATTTATGTGTTTAAATACTTGTTTTAATAGACAGTCTTGCGTCTGTGCTCTCTGGCATTCATACCGCCTTCTCAAGGGTCGTTTCCTGTTATTTACCAAAGGATTTTTTTTTTTTTTTTTGCTGAGAACAGTTGGTATTTTAGTCTTAGCACACCCCACTCAAAACCTGTTTGCACAGATTTTCCCATCATCCTTCAGACCATTTTGACAGAAACACTTCAAAAATATGAGATTCTGCCTCGTTACATTGTCTTATATCAAACATGTCGCCTGCCCACTCTTTGAATAACAAGTCCAACATAGCAAAAAGGCTCATGATATTAGATTTCCATAAAGCTTCCGCTGGCTGCCTCCTTGCAGACATTGTGCATCATCCACTCCAAATGCTCTCCTCGATGGAAATGTGCAGACTAAATCAGATCATGGCGCTAGATAATGTTCACTTCTCACTCTGAAACACTGACACGGGTACGAGGCAAAGGGGATCCTGTGACTAAACCATCAGTCATGCTGACGTTTGGCACGAGTGATGGATATTCTAATTTCCATTTTCTATACAGGTACAAAGGATGGATGACGATTACTGGTCGGCAAGGTTATTTCAACTAAACAAAGGAAGAGGCCTCCAGCATCACTGCAAAGCAAGGAAAGTTACTTTGCTGAGCTTTGATAATTACACCTCACATTTGGGACTTGATTCAAAATAAATGAGTACCTACGAAGTAAACATCAGCAGTAGGCAAAGGTGTTGCTAACGCAACAATTGCCTTTGTTCCGAGGGGACCTATGACAGGTTCGACAGTCACTTCTATGACGGGCCTTGACACCCTCACCTCAATTTCACACAACCTGTTTCTCACATTTTGTCATTGGCACCACCGCTATAATTATTTCTTTACTTTCACTGTGCTTCAAACTGCATAGACCACACTTTATTTACAACAGCATCCTCCTCAGGCCAACTCCTCCAACACTTTATCCGTCAAACTCTTCAAAGACGGCGTCGGGCCAGTCATGTGTTTGATGAAATCCTCTGACATATCAGCGCTGCGGGCTGGCTTGTTTCGCTCCCCACAAGTTTGAACTTTTTTTTTTCTTTCTCTGCTTGATACCAATTTCATATTGGTGATCATAACTCTTGCCAGCGCTGAGGATAAGGTACACGCAGTATTTCTACTACACTGTATGGCCAAATGTGTTATAATGACACATTCATCTCTTGTGTGGACACGAGAATCACTAATTTAATGCTGAGCTATGATCACATCTGTCAGAAAATTATTTATTGACCAGTATGATTATCATTGTGCACGTTCTTTTCAGTGGTGTGCAACTGCGTTGCGTCATTCATTGAAAGGTGGCTGTAATATTTGATTCCCTCTTTTACAAACCCTAATTCCAGTGAAGCTGGGACGTTCTGTAGATGTAAACAAAAAAAACAGAATACAATGATTTACAAATCCTTTTCAACCTATATTCATTTAAATATACAACAAAGGCAAGACATTTAATTTTTTAAAATTTTTCTTCATTTTTTCAAACATTTGGGAAGTGAGGACACTAACTTGTTGAAGCTTTGTTTGTCGAATTCCTTCTTGATGGATACAACTTCAGTTTTGCACCACACATTTTCGATGGGAGACAGGTCAGGACTGCTGGCCGGACCGTCGAGTACTTGCACTACCGCTACTACTACTTGTTACTAAGTCACACTGTTGTAACATAGGCAGAATGTGGCTTGGAATCATTTTGCTGGAATAAGCAGGGGCATGCCTGAAAAAAAAAAAAATCCTTGCTTGAAAGGCAGCTCCAAAACCTGTTTGTACCTTTTAGTATTCATGGTGCCTTCACAGAAGTGCAAGTTATCCATGCCATGGCCATGAACACTCTAGACTCGTCACACTGTGGACTCGTCAGACCACAGGCACACTTTGCATCAGTCCATCTCAGATCAGCTCAGGCCCAGAGAAGACAGCTGCGTTTCTGGTTATTGTTGATTTACCATACGGCTTTGGATTTGTATGGTAGAGTTTTAACTTTTTACATTTGTAAGACGTAGCAGCGAATTCTGTGTGATCTGACAATGGTTCTCTGAGGTCTTCCTAAGCCCACAGGACAATACTTATTTATGGCTGGTAACTGCACTCAGCTCCTTTGCCGAACAACAGACACGAAACATTTCCTTTTTGACTTTGAGTTCATCCATTCAATGCTGACACTCGACAAGAGCATTCATAAAGCATCCATTCGTTGAGACTTTTCATAAGACTGAGATCTCTCTTGCACCTCTGTCCTTCTGCCTCTGTGTCACGATCACACTTTTATCTCTCACTCTCATCCATCCCCCACCTCCTGTGTCCAACGCTGTCCACCCAGCCATCTGTCATGTAATGTTTATGAGCCCTTTTGCTTTTGTGTCTTGATGACCACTGTCACAGAGAGATACCCATTACCGATGCGGCCTGATGAACGATGTTACCCAGACACGTAGCTGACACCCCTGTGTCCTTGGCCGCAGAGAACGCTGTCTGGCTAGTCTTTTTGGCCAGTAAAGAATGAGGACAGGGGCACCTAGGGGAACGACTGAGGACCTGTCCGTTATCCTGTCAACAGGATGCTCATATTTCTCTCTTCTTCCCAGAACCATTTCTCATTTCCTCCTCACCCGGCCAATGGAACTCTCGGGCCGGTCATCAAGACAACAATGACAATGCCGTCATTAATCGTAAAAGTGTTGTATAGTGCCCTTACAGCTCACCTTAATGCATATCTACATCTCCACAGATGCAGTTAGGGACGGAGACCCCCTCCAGAGGCTACTACAAGGGTTAACAAAGGGTAAACATAGGTATGACAATGATGAATGTGGTGTGCGATTTCATCTGTCGAATTGAATTGTTTGTGTGGACTGTATCTTCATGCAGGCTACACAGCCACTAAAAAGCAAGTTTTAATCACACTGCATGGGTGTTATGATTCATTCAACATGCAGTTGTATGATATTATTAAACCAGTGTTTAAACCAAGCGCACTTGGCAGCGACCACCCAAGCATCCTTGGTCTTCTATTTTTGAAATTAATAGGATGAGACACACAATGTGCACGTTTTATTTGAAAACTTTTATCACACTGAATTGACTATACAGTATTAAATTACCTTTGTCTTGCTCACTATTAAATACTTTGTATATTGTTAAAGCTATTCATCCATCCGTCCATTATCTGATCCACTTATCCTCAGGAGCGTTGTGGACATGTAGGAGCCAATCCCAGCTGACTTCGGACAATGGGCGGTGACCAGCCAGTCGCAGGGTCCCATGCATGTTTTTGGAATGTGGGAGGAAACCAGAGTACCCGGAGAAAACCCACGCAGGCCCGGGAAGAACATGCAAACTCCACATGGAAGGCCGAAGCCAGAATCGAACCCTGAACATCTGCACTGTGAGATGGATGTCATCCACCGTGCCGCCCCTTCGTTAAAGCTGTATATAAGTACATTGGTTTGATTGATTGGTTGATTGTTTTCTGCAGTTGCGCAGCCACTGCGAGGTGTTGTCTGCACAGTACAATTATCCATCTATCTATTTTCTATTCCACTTGTCCTCGTTAGAGGTGTGGTTGATCTGGAGCGCAGCAAACGTGTAGTGAGTAAATGGCTACACCCTGAACTGTGAGCCATTTAATCACAGGGCACATAGAGAAAACAAGCATTCACACTCACATTCTCACCTATGGACGATTTAGGGACAGGTACTCACATACCAATTTTTAAAGGGCCACAAAGATTTTTTTTCAATGATGCAATAATACTGTAAAATTCAAATTCAGAAGTCCTTTTCATTGAGAACTGTAAGAAAAATGGGCCATAAAATAAGATGTGATTTCCGTTTTGATATATTATACTGAGTAGCTGAATTTTGCCTAATTTTACCTGTCATTTCCTGCTTTTGTTTGCATTCAAACAAAAGTATGTTCATCACTTCAATCATTCATCCCTCCATTCATGAATATGTGAAGAGCTTCTTGTGCTTACCCAAAATCCACGGCACTCTGTGCCGCTAATGCTTTTTGTTGTTGTGTCACAGATGTGACAAGAATCTTGCTTGCGGCCTTTATACACTGCAAATCAGCCAGTGTTAAAAGTTCAGGGACAGCGTTAAAAACAGAATGCTGGTGTTGGAACATCACGTACCGCGATTGGCTGGCAACCAGTTCAAGGTATACCCCGCCTACTGCCCGAAGATAGCTGGGATAGGCTCCAGCACGCCCGCAACCCTTGAGAGGATAAGCGGATTAGAAAACGGATGGATGGACTACACAGGTTATTTTATCACTGAGTGGTGTTCCATCCATCCATCCATCTTCTAATCCGCTTATCCTCATGAGAGTTGCGGGCGTGCTGGAACCTATCCCAGCTGTTTTCGGGCAGTAGGCAGGGGACACCCTGAACTAGTTTATCCTGTGTAGTCTAGGATGTAATTACTGATTTGTTGTAAAAATGCGGTGGTCACCTGGCTTTGACCCTGCTTGGTGTCGATTTGAAATTGAAACCACGTCCTCACGTAATGATTGAAGTTGACTGGTTAGAGCAGGGGTGTCAAACTCATTTCACATTGTGGGCCACATACAGACTCGGTAGATGTCAAGTGGACCGAACCATTAACATTATCCCATACTGTGCTATGAATCACCATAATATCATCTCTTTCCTTTGTTTTGGTCTCAAGAAGCATTGATTGGCGCTTTCATATCATTTGCTGCGTTGGGTCTATCTCGGTGACAGACTGAGACTGCTGTTTTCTTCCCCGATCAAAACAATGTTGTCTTCTACTGTGATCAAAACAGTGTGCCCCCTAGTGGATAATCCACGAATTGCATTTTATTTAAAATACTCATTTTGTGTCTTTAATGCATTTTTTTTTCACTTTTAAATTATCCCGCGGGCCAGATTGAACCTCCTTGGGGGCCGGTTCCGGCCCGCAGGCTGTATGTTTGACACCACTGGGTTAGAGTCAAGACAATTTTCTTCAGTATCATGTTCCTTGTTACTTGCAAGATGGAATCAAACTATCCTAGGGTATGCAACACACTCACAAAGCCTCATGACTTGGTTTAAAACAGATTGGCAGATAGCGGTACAAGTTACTGTATTTTGTGTGACGTTACGTTGCCACATGAGCTACACAGCCAGTCGGGCTAATTAATATCCTAACCTCATGTCCATTTCCCGAAGGCCTACATAGCCAAATGAGGAAACCCGAGATGTTCGTGCAACTCACTACTCAAAAGTTTGTGCGCCCTTGTCTTCCGGATTGAGGAAAGAGTGCGACAATTCCATGTCCATAAATAATGCAGACATTAGCTTTTTCATACACTTTGATACAATTAAATACTGTCCCTTCAAGGACACTTAGCTTTTTAATTCATCTTATTTACATGTTGCATTTTGGAGAACAGGCATATTGATTGCCAAGCAGCTGACAAATGGCACTCTTTAGACTGTATGGAGTCAGCTGCGCTACTCGCCAGTCCACAAAAAAAGTCACGGGCAGCTCATCACTCTCGCTGTCTACACCTGTGACAACCAAAACATGTTAAAAACCGTGTTAATTGTTTTGCTGTCACGTAATTTTGGAAGTGGCCTAAAGACACTGCAAGACCACTGAACATCTGTATAGCCATCAGGTGACCAATGCATGCCCATGATGAAACTAGCCAGTTTTCAAAATGTCGAAATGAAGGCAACATTCATGCAAATTAAGTCGCCAGGAGGTAATGTTTGGATATTTGGGGACTAAAAAGAAAAATCCCAACTTTCAGCAAAATTTCCAACATCTTCATGACGATGATGACGTTTGTTTTGACCACAAGTACCGTTTCTATAGGTTTTGGATGATTACCTGAATGCATTTACAATTGAAGATTTGTTCACTGTTATTGGTGTGTTGGACCTGATTTTATTACTGGCATAATGATGGGAAGGTTTCAAACGAAAATGATGAAAGAACATACATTCTGCCATCCTGTTGTTTCATATGTGCTGTCTGAAATGAATTTAATCAATAAAAATTGAATTGAAATCTTGTACAGTATTGTTTTATTTTAGGTAGTGAGGCATTGGGTACTGTATTTTTCCCCACACTGTATAATGTTGGCTGGAACACTCATTAGTGTTAACCTTAACACTCAATTGTGTTATAATTACTGCACTGTTAACACAACATCTTCTTGCTACAAGACACTATTGGGTGTTGAACATTTAAAAATTTAGTAAATGTTACTTTAACACCAGGTAGAGTGGATGCACATATGGTAGACACTGTTGGTGTTAAAAATAACATCCTATGGCGTTTGATTTGCAGTGTCAGATGATTTCATTACATTTATCTTCATCACTGCGTTTTTTTTTTTTTAGTCAAATAGCACATAAAACACGTTGCTCTGGTGCTGGCCGTAGGGAAAATGAATGCACATTTTTTGGTCTATTTTTCTTTGAATTGCCTTATTTTGACCGTCTACTTTTATTTTAGCAACTGACTTGGAATACAGTATATGTCATTTTCATGCAATGTCGACTCATACAGATGGCAAAGTGTCAACAATATGCCAATTACATGAAAGTTTAAGGTTAAGAACTGCAAACACAGCCGTACACTGGGAGTCACACTGGGATAACTCTGTTATCTGTATAGAGTTGCATGGATGCTAGTCCCGGTACACACGTGCTGACCCATCCAAATCACATAGCGAAGGAAAAAAGGCACTTCCACTCTACCCTTGGTTTTTACTGCGCTTACTTCGCGTGCAGCCTGACTCGGTCCTTTGGCATTGCACCATTGTGCCATAGAGCAACAGCCTACAGCAATTAAAGGGTTGGTCGTCGACGAAGTGTCGTGTGAAAAGGCCTTAACAATTTGGGGGCCACAAAGAGCCAGCTGGTGGACCGGATGTGGCCTGGGGGCCGCCTATTGGGGGCAAGTGATATATCATCAATTCGCTGAAGAAATGTGTTTTTGGAATGTGGGAGGAAGCCAAAGAAAACCTACGCAAGCACGGGGAGAACAAGCAAGCTCCAGACAGGAAGCCAGAGCCCAGGTTCGAAGCCCAACCTCAGAAGTGAGGCAGATGTGCTAACCACTTGTACACCATGCCATCCAGCGTAATGATAATATATATATATATTCTTTTATTATTATTATTTTGCGCATGTAAATACTTGTTTTCTACTTTCTTACTTCTTCCCTCCAAACTTTGCTGCTGTACATTGCAAATTTCTCCGTTGTGAGACAATAAAAGGTTTCTTATCTTAATATCACAAGTTTTTTCTGTGTTTATGAAGAGCTGCACTGTGGTGGGGTGAACTGTAATTTTGGCCATAGTGATAATAATCCATCCATCCATTTTCCAATCCACTTTATCCTCACAAGGGTCATGGGGAGTGCTGGAGCATATCCCAGCTGTCTTCAGGCAGTAGGCGGGGAACTCCCTGAACCGGTTGCTAGCCAAATCGCAGGGCACACACAGACGAACAACAATTCGCACACCGAGGGACAATTTAGACGAGTGTTCTATTAATTTTGGAATGTGGGAGAAAACCCACGCAGGCACGCCGAGAACATGCAAACTCCACACCGGGAAGCCAGAGCCGGAATCGAACCCTGCACCTCTGCAGTGTGAGTTTGACGCGCTCACCACTGGGCAACTGGGCTGCCCAGTGATAATAATCGAATGCACAGTCAATAAATTCAGTAGCTCATCTGGGTCTGCAACCGAAATGTTGCAGATTTTTCATTTCCATGTACCATCCTGTCCACAAACGCTCTCTGTAATCACTTACCAGTTTTTGTGTTGTCCTCTTAACGAACCAACAAGCTCCAGTCCCATGGGAGGTGGGAATGAAACAAAAAAAAAGATTGTAACCTCTAAACTCAGTCAATGCTTGGCAAATGTAACCATTCTTATGATAAGGATGAACTTTACACATTAAGAGGCCTTTCGAGACGTGGAAATCTTCACATCATCTTAATTCATCAGCGACATCCTCTGTGAACATCTTCACTGGCCACAGCTGAATTCTTAAACATATTACATTGATAATTATGTCTCATAAATGTCACTTGTGTGAAGGCTGCCATTTGTCCAGGAACGATGTGTGTCTTTTTATGTTATTTATTTATTTTGGGGTTGACGTTTTGCTTTTCGTTTCTTCTCCGTATGGCAGCAAATGCGCCCCAACTCCAAGCGAGCCCCGTCTGCCTCCGCCTCCTCCTATCAACCACCCCAATCACTGACAAAGTCTCCGGCCCTGAACTACTCCATCAGGGAGACAAGTTCATGGATGACACCTTCATTGGAATTAATCAGAGGGACTTGATTAATAACGTTATTTCGCCCCTTCATTAAGACTTACACAAGTGGTGTTGCCACATATTATAATTTATATCCCACTGCATTCTGGTGCTGATGATGGACAGAGGAACAGACATATTGCCATTTGCTCACAGACATGTGGGAGTGCATGGAAGGGAAAAAAAAAGGAGTGGGTATGAGAGCGTGTGCATGTGGAGAACATGCATGGCCCCAATAAACATATTCCCAATCACTCTGTCATGCACAACTCAACAGCTTTTGCAGAGTTTAATAAATGACTTTAATTAGCTGAAGAGGAGAAAGGAGGCTCACATATTCCATTTTGTCTCCCTTCCTGTCTCTGTCACACACGTGCATGCACACCCCTGAATGAAGCCATCTCTTTACCTATACTCACAGTTCCTGGGTCTGCTGTGGCTAATTAGTTGAGTGGGGTTTTAGGTTTGGTAATTAGACAGAGGCAGGAGTGACGGGGGCTCTGGGAGTTGGGGAGTTAAGGGTGTCTGACTGACTTGCAGGGAAAGAAACTGGACTGTCTGGCAGTGTCCCTGAGGCATCTGGCGGTCCGCACAAAAGCGATGATGTCTTTGTTTCGTGCCGCATGTCTCAGCCAGCAGAAACCGGAGGTAAAAAAAAAAAAAAAAATCCTAATGAGAGAGAGAAAGACCATCTTGTTTTAGGATTAGGCAATAACACCTGGAATGGTAAATTTTTACAAGAATTTATTAATCTGTCTTGTCTAGGTGTAAGACGACATTTTAGATCCCAGTAAATTGCTTCTATATCAAATAAATGCTTCAAACATTTTCTGTTTTGATAAACCCCACGATTGAGTTCATCTTACATTTATGTTGGTGTAGATTACACAAGTGTTCCCAATCGTGTTCCCGTGTTCTTCTCCAACTGTTACCCAAATTATAAAACATGCAGTCCTGCAGGTACGATGCAGTGCAGTTGTAAATTACTGGAAACTATTCATCTATCCCTCCATTTTCTATACTGCTTAGCCTGCTTCGCAGTCATGGGGAGCTGGAGCCGATCCCAGCTAACGTTGGGGCAAAGGTGGACTACATCCTTGAATGGTCACCAATTAGTCACAGGGACACTGCGAGTCAACCGTTCATACCGCTGTTTTAGGGCAGAATCGTCATACCTCCAAAATCATTACTTTTTAGGAGGACAAAAGGCATCTTTGTTCAACTATTAACATTGGATCGTTGAAGAGAGCAAGCCACTTTCAACAATTTCATATATACAGTATATATATATATAGAGAGAGAGAGAGAGAGAGAGAGAGAGAGAGAGAGAGAGAGAGAGAGAGAATCTGTCAAGTACATGATAAAAAATAGTTAGGGTCACTAATTATTGTGAAATAAAGTGAACCATAATTCCCATTGGATTGTTCAACTTTCTTCCTTCTGTAGGGCCGTAGTCCTTCGATACTGAAATAAATACATTTAAAATCACCCACACTCATGTTTATCAACAAAAATATCAACAAAGGTTTTTCACTAGAACTGTAGTAAACGTTTTTATTTTCTTCAAAATGTTTTGTCAATTTTCGTATGAGTTATTGAGCTCAGTGCGAATGAACTCTTTTATGGGCAGTAGCACTGCATTTAAAAGCGAGAGAAGCAGTTGGCTCCTGGAATTAATAAACACAGTTGAACCATTGTACAAAAAGTCCCACAAAAAGGACTTTTGCAGTCTTTAATGTCTTGTTTACTCCCAACAGTTCCAGGTTGCTTCCCTATGTAGCCGGTAAAGAAGCCTTTGTCTGCAACACAATCCAATTAAATAAAGAGTGTTGTCTCTCCAAGTTCCTGTGTTCTCTAATTGGGGCTGTGACTGCTCACTAATCAGCCGAGGTACAGGTGGGCCCTGGAGGACACAGAGACAAGGCTTCTCCTGTTAATTGAAGAGATGCTAAACTTGGCCTCCTCATTGCCATGCAACATAGATGCAAACAGCAGTCAAGCATGCTAAATTTATCTAAACATCCATGTGCATCATCTCGCCTCTCACCTTTTGTGTCGCTGTTTTTTTTTTTTTCCATTCCATAATGCTTGAAGCAACAGGGGTGTTACAGAGGTGATTGTGATAATTAAATGATCACCCGTTTGCGCTTTTGATCAACTTATCCCGTTTCATGTCCGACTTAATTACAGCCTTTACCCCAGTTAGTAAAGGACAACTGTGAATTGATAACACACATACCTGTGTAAATGCTCTTAGACCTGCAAGCAAACAGCAACAGCAATGACGAATTTGAATTGACCAGTTTCCCCCCCGATTTGCGCCACAGAGCTGAAGCAAATGTGGCGGTGGCTGTGAGTTCCTGTCCCATTTGGTGAAGTTTGCCACCGCGCATGCTGGGTCACAACTGAAAAGTATATCACACTGGGTGGTTGTACAGTGAGTGGCCACCCGGATGAGGAAATAACATGCCCACAGTATATTAAGGCAACAGCCATCTCTGCCAGTATTTATTTCCTTTTCTTTTAAACACTCTCTCTCTTTTTTAATGCTGGGAAACTTTTTGGAGGCTTTTTAAAACTCTCCGGGTGTAACCTCATTACATTTGAAAATATGAAACTTTTATGCACAATTAATTCCCCTCAGGAATGTTTGAATGGCTTACTGCTACAAAGCACTAGAATGACAATAAATGTCAAGGGGCAAGTAGGGCACAGTAACTCACGAAAAAAATGTTTGTTTTTCTTTTCGCAGTACGAACAGCAATTTTACATCTGACTGCTAGTTAACTGGACACATTTTTTATTATGTGCAGCTTTGGGGCATATGAAGGCAAAGATTGATTGTTCGGATTGCGTTTCTGTTAGCTAACACACAGGCAATAAGATATCAGGAGCACCTGGAGCAGTATTCACTTTTGACATATCCACGTAAGCCCCTAAAAGACAAACAATGAAGTCTATAAAACATTTATGGTAGACGAAGTGCTGGAGAGCGCTAAAAGCAAGCAGAGTAAGGCATCTGGTCTGCAATGAGTGAAAATGGGGAAGAACATTAAACACCGTGTTCATTTTGCAGCGGCAACTGTAATCGAGGTTAAATTTACATACGCAGGGAAGATTTCAAAATACATCCTAAATTCTTTTTCCTGATATGAAATTATGATTGTGCAAAGTGAAAGTAAACTAATCAAACTGTTCTTGTTTTTTGTACTTACAAAGTTGACTATGCATCACAAACATTTTGCATAGCTGATCTGTTTATTTCGCAAAATAGCCATTGCCAGTCCATCTCGATTCACGCCATATTTGCATCGTTGATGATTTCCAAGGGAAAGCAGAATTTCTTTGGCGCAAATCATTTACAGTTTACTGCTGGAATTAGAGGAAGGTGCCACTTCGACCACAACCTTGCCGAGGTTCTTTCCTGCATACATGTAGTCCACGGCTCGGAAGACGGACTCCAAGCCAACAAACCTCCCTTCTTCAGCCAAATCCCCATAATCCACCTCGCACATAAGCTTGCCCGTGGCAAACATCTGCATCATCTGAGTCAGAGCCTCCTTGTAGTCGCTGATGAAGTGAGGAAGGAAGAAACCTCGAATGCTTGCCGACTTCTGCAGAAGCTTGACGGGTAAAGTCGCCCCTCTGAACTGTGGGATTCCTGACGCCGACTGGTAACCTGAGATGAAGCCAATGACTATTAGTCGGCCTTTTTTAGCCAAACAGTTCACTGCCAATTCTAAAGTGCTGCCCCCGACTGATTCATAAACCACGTCAATGCCTTCTGGGTACTCTGTCTTCAGGGTCTTGGCCAAATCCTCCGCTTTGTAGTTAATTGGCCTGTCGCAGCCAATCGACTTCAGGAAACCCGCTTTCTCATTGGATGAGCAGGTCCCGATCACGTGACAACCCGCCTGTTTGGCAAACTGCACCGCAAACTGTCCCGTTCCTCCCGCAGCCGCGGTGACCAGAACAGTCTCGCCTTTGGCCAGGTCGCCCAGACGCTTCAAGGCGATGTAGGCGGTTGCGCCGCTGACCAGCAGGGTGAGGAACTCGGGTTTCGCCGATGGGACAGGCACACTTTCCTTGGCGGGAACCACGCTGTACTCAGCAAAGGCGCCGCTGCTGAAGTAAGCCACAGTGTCCCCGATGGTGAAGCGGGAGCTGGCGCTGAGGCCGAGGCCAACAACCTCACCGATACCCTCAAAACCAGCGTCGAAGGGAGGTTGCACCGTCGGGTCGTAACGGCCTGCTGAATAATTAATATCAGAGGCGTTGATCCCCACAAAACTGAAAGAGAGTGGAAACACACACACACACACACACACACACACACATTTGAAATGAAATATGAGACATGAAACGGGTTAACACGATGATCCATCTGAAGATATATCGGCGCTTGGATTTGTTCTGGAAATGATCTGCTTTTCCTCTTGAAAAGAGCAGCAAGCTCCACTGACAGCAAGTGCTTATATCACACAACACAATGCATGATATCATGATTCATTGCCTTCAGACACCCATAACAGACTGTACTTTGAAAACCATACGTACAGTCGTTGCTTCAGCACAAGGGTGACTGTTTTCATCATCGGCAACATGATGGAAAGAAACATGTAAGATGGAGGAAGTGAATAAATAAACTGTCTTTCCTGTCTTACCGATCAGCATTTGGATCTCATCGCAACGCGTGTAATGCTTCTGTACGCTCGCGACGGGTCAAAGTGATCGACTAACTTGATTGCAAATTAAAAATAAAATTGTTGCGGCAGATAAAACTGAAAATGCACAGGTGACATGGGGTCAAATACGCAGTAAGATGTGACACTGACATTTCAGTCTATTTAAAGACAAGCTTAATGATACGTCTTTAATCGTGTTCTCATGGCTACGTCGTCAACTATATTTCGATACTCTTTCCTTAAACACAGACTACACATGAAAACACGACATTGAAAAGTAAAATGAATCCACTCCTTTTGAAGTAAAAAGCTAAAGTCGGCATCACTATCACACTATCAGTTCAATTTGGGGGGTGAACTGCAAGATTATTTAATCCAACGCAGAATTGTGGGCAAGAATTCTGACAAAGGTGAAAATGTATTTTTTTAAAATGGAGAAATGATACACTTCCATTGATTGTCTCACGTTTTATGTGCAAGTGTTTTTTTTTAACGTATTGTGCATAATTATCAGACAAGTCATGGACTTACAGTATCAATATTTCTGTGATGATGACAATACTGGATTCTAACTCATGAAAGATGATAACCAGTGGACAAACAATTGCTGAAAAAGTCTGAATGTGCTTTTGACTCCTCCTCGCTCCTTTTGCTGAAATAAAAACATTCGAGATCCACAAAGAGTATCAAAATATATTGCCATGACCAACCATCGCAAAGTACCTGACGGTCAAAGGTCTTCGTTTACCAGCAAATAATCCCAATACTGTAGGCTATAATGTGATCTTCACTCAGACCAGTGCAAAACTACATTTTATTGAGCCGTAAATGCCACAACATAAAACCTAAGCAGACTGTGAAAGGTGTATTTAGCACAATACCTCAGGTCAAGCATGCAGATCTTATAAAAACATAGGGAAATTTTTTGTTTTCTGATGGATTTAAATCTTAAAAGTCTCTTATGTGTCTTTGGAACTGGATTGTTAGGAAATGCGTTTCCATTGCCTGGAGGCACAGTGACCAGCACTCTGCTCCTTTGAATAGGTAAAAAGACAGTGCTGCGTCTCCTCCATCATCACATCTGTTGGAACCAGTGGCCCCCCCATGACTTTGTGTTTGCAGGTTGGTGACGTATACAGACATGAAGACAGAGAGAGAGAGGAGGGAGAGAAAGAGAGAGAGAGAGGGACATGCCGAGATGGATTGATAGACAAATGCAGAGAGGGCGGAACTTGGAATTACAGTACAGCTCTTATTCCTCACGTATTTTGCCATCTTGTGATGTGGATGATTGCTGCTTCTTGTGGACATGGCTGAAACGAGGCAAGTAAGGCTAAGCCCCTCTCTTTTATTTACAAGTTGTAAACGCATCATAATAATACGCAGGTAGTGAGATAACACCATTGTGGTCTGTATTTAATGCGTGCAGAAATTAAGAACTTACCGATTTCTGACGAGCAAGTCCGCGTCTGCGGGTGTCGGAACCGGAACAGTTTGCACCGAGGCGGCTTCTCTAAATTTGGGGCTCAGCTTGTTTACGACCACCTTTTTCATGCGGCTCGCTATGGAGGATCCTTTAAAATCAATGAAGTGCGCCGAGTAGGACATGTCGATGATGGGGCGCCTCGGAACCGGAAGAAGTCCAGAAAGTGAGTCGGTGCCTCTCAGTCTCGAACTGACGAGTGAAAACAAAAACGCCTTCGGAGCACTTTTCGCCCACATCGGACCGGACATTGCCCCCGAAATGCGACAAAGTTCACGGGCAACTTGAGGTGACGTTAGCCAGCAAGAGGCTCGTCCCCGGCGCGTACAACACAGGCCCAGCCCCGTTCAAACGAGGCCATTATGTCTTCGAAACGAGCACAAACAAGACGGCGCCGCGTAGCTCGACTCTCGTTTGCATACGCAAAGCGGATCCGTCCATACGCGGAATGTTCAACACAAAACGTTTGGCTGTGGCGGAAGCCTCGGAGAAGAGAAGCACAGCAGCGACCCACACGCGCTAGTCGGCGTCGCTGGAGTCCCTCCCCTTTCCTCTTCTTCCCGGACACGACACTCACTTCCTTGTAAGGTGAAACAAATCAATCCTCGGTTCCCAACACATCCACACCTCCGTTTCCTCACAAAAATAACAACAGCGTGACTCACGTGTTCTCATTCAGCAGCCGAATAATATCAAACACACGAAAGAGAACGCACCGCGTTTAGACGTCAATCGACGTGTTTAAAAAAGAGCTGTGTTGCATTCACGGGTGTACACCTGTAACCCCAGTTTCCATATCTAATTGCATAGGCAGGTGTTAGCATTTTAAGAGGGTCTGTAATTCAACCCCGTTTTAATGCCAGTCGTGTAACACATTTCACGGACTGACCCGCCAACTCAAGCTTTGTCGCTGCCGTACTTTTGTTTTTTTGTTTTTTTTATAAGTATGACGTGGACGTAGCGGTAATATTTCAATGTGCCTCAACGTTCTTGTTTGTGTGCTTGTAATGGCTACATGAGAATCTGCTGGGCTGCTATTGTCGGGTTTCTTTTTTACAGCAAAGCGGGGGAGAGGGAGGGAGAGCGAGAGAGAAAAGGAGAGCGAGCGAGAGAGAGTTGGTTGGGTAAGGGGACAAGACAATTAAAAAGATTGACAGGTAGCCTCCTCTGTCAGGGGTGACGCTCGTGGAGAAGGGGAGGAGTAAAAATGCAGCAGGAAAAGCCACTCGATGCGTCTGTCTATCAGTTGAGACTGTCTGAAACAGCTTCTGGATCCGTCGTGTTTCAATTTGGACTTTTTTTTAGGAGGGGAAAAGAGCTCGGATCTGTCGCCGGAGTTGCCCCCTCCCTCGTTTGTCCCCTCGTTCTTTTAAGAGACAAAACGTGTTAGTAGTCCATGTCGATCTGATGTGTTGTTGGCGAAAGCTTTGGATGCGTCTTGCTCGCCTCTCAAGTGATTCCTTCCTTCTCATCGCATCAAACAGCCAACCCCCCAAAATGCGACTCTGTCCTCGAGATGCAACGAAATGATCCTTTGCGCCACTCCTAGAGCGTAGGTAAGAGAGCAAGACAAACGGTGTGTTTATTTGTTTTGTTCACGCCGAAAGAAAAGTGCGTTGAACGGGAGGGAGGGGAAAAGTCTCCGCCGGACTAGTGAGGCTGGATCCGGGCGGGCTGAGGTGGCGTAGTGGTGACGGAACTGACATTAACCCATCTAATGCCTTGCATGTCTTTTATCTCCTTCTCTTTTAGGGTACTGGTTTCGGAAGAAACCGAAAGGGCTCGCGTCTAATCAAGAAGTGTCCGTGGCGTTCACTTCGGACTTATTTGTGTTGTTTATTTATTGTTTTAGTTTTGTAGTGTGCGAAAAGTGCAGCAAACTATCACTCCATTCAGACATTGAAGATTGGGGATTTTTTTTTTTTTTTTTTTTTTTTTTATCAAGCCGAAGTGAAACTTTGGGTTTCGAGCTTTTTGCTCCACGTTACAACCCGGCCACGAGGGACCTGAAGGACGATGATATTTGATGGACATGAAGGTCTCCCGAGCTTGCTCCACTCCGTTCGTAATTTTTGAGCTCCACGCCGCTGGAGCCGATCCAACTATTACGCCTAAAAATATCTGCCAGTGTGAAAAAGAAGACTGACATTTTCAGCTCCGAGATCAAAACGCTGTCCCACCCAAAAGGGATGATTCTTCACCAGTGACAATCTTGAGTTCTTTGTCATTTCTGCATGAGAAACGCCGTGGAGGCTGACGGTCACTATGCCGAGGAGAAAGCAGCAAGAGCCGCGCCGATCAGCAGGTATAACCCGCCCGCCTCTTCTTCTTCACCATTTCTCACCTCTCTCACCAAACACTGTAATTCTTTTAAATTCACTCATGCAGTCTCTTTATTTAACATTGCATCATTTTTTTGGTATTGCTGCATGCTAAAATCACACAATTCAACTCTTAAATAACATTCATTTTATGTTACCCCAACTTGTGTTATATGTTTACAATTGCAGAAATACAGTTTCTGTACATTGATCCATTTTGATCGTAATCCATCGGCTGTGTTATAGGAATGAAAAATTTAACAGAATGTTTCCATTTTGGGGGGATAAGAGGAAGCTTTTGAGGCCCAAAAGTGAGTCATGATGAGTGAGAATGAAAGGGGTAAACTTGTGAGAGACGTTTTTTTTTTCTTTTTCTTTTTTTTTTTGTCATTTTATTAGAGAGGTGCCATCCTTGATTTGACGAGTGATTGATCGCCTGTCACTTGGCTCTCTCTGATCTGTTCATTCCTGATGAACTTCAATAAATCCCTCTGTAATGTCAGGCATGCTCTGTCAGGGTTAACACTCAACATTTCTGTTGTCAAGTATCAGAAAAAGTTACGACTGGAAAATTGATTTTGAGGGAGCGAAGTCAAATTTAAAAGAAAGAATGGCGTGCATGCTGTGTGGTTAATTGTAAAAAAAAAAAAAAAATGCACCTAAAAAAAATACGTCACATCAGATATAGTAATTATCTTTAGTAAGAAATGTTGGGGCTTTCTTTTGGTACTCCCATCCAAAATTCACCTTACATCCTCCTCAAGACTCAGTGTAGTATCGGAATCGATATCGAGTGCTGAAGGGGAGTCTAATATTTACTGTGTGGCCAGCTGATCAACCCAAGTGTTGGCAGAGGGCTGACACCGTTGACTTCTAGTGGTTTGGATCTGGACTCCCCCCATTTTCCCCTCTCGTCTCCCTGCAGCCTTTAAACAAATGTAAATGAGTGACAGAGGTTTCTACCTCTGTGCTAATGAGGCGGACCCTTTGAAGTTAGGCATTAACAACTGGAGTGAACAAAAGACAGTTACAGAATTTTAAAGAGATTCTGAAATATGAGGTGCAAAGCGGGTCGAAGAGGAGGGCCAGCCGCCGAAGACTTTGAACTCGGCAGGTTTTATCTTTTTAAGCGTAGAGCTGCTGCTGGTGATGTTGAGGAGGAGGAGGAGGAGGAGGATGAGATGATGTGGAGGAGTAGAAAACGTGCAACCGGTGCTCACAGTCGACTTATTTCTGTCTGCCTTTCGAGCAAAGCCGTGTTCACGTGAATCCAGACGCAGGCTATGAGGGAAAAGGCTCAGATCTAGATTTTCAGGTAGACTTTTCCTCTCGAGTGTATGCGTGCGTGTTGGGGGTTTGGTTATTTCAATAAAATACCCCCTCTGGAAAAGGTCACCCTTGTTGGAATCAGAGTGACTCTCATTAGCCCTCTGCATGAAAACATGACATCTCTTTGACCCCTCCATCCCCAACGCTCCCTCCCTCTCATATCACACACCCCATTGATCCATCACATTGTCCACTGAGTGCCATCATCTGTTGTAATGGTCCTTCACAACTTGGCATACAGGATGCCTTCTATTCTCCCGACAGCTCTACGGTTGTACAAAGTACCACCCGTTCACTCTGCCATGATCCAAATCGCACCAAATAATTCATACACACGCACACATGCGCGTGCGCACACACACACACACACACACACACACACACACGCGCGCGCGCACACACACAGCAGAGTTAAGGAGCAAATACTGTAGTGACCTGTGGCTACCCATAGCAAGGAGAGCATTTTTATGGAGACATAAATCCGAACGAAACGTTAAGAAACAAATATCAGTGTATACTCAGCAACGTATGAACTCTTAAGAGTAGGTGTTTTTTTTTTTCCAAGTTCAGAAGTCCAAAGTTTTGAATGTGTTTATTGCCGGTATTAAGTTGTTTTCATTATGGTGTACATTCATTTGCAAGGTTGTCAAATTGTGCGCATCATGTCACTCTTGTAAAAACGGGTATATTCTGGACTCCCCTAATGTTCACCTAATTTTACAGTGAATTATTTTTTATTATCCTCCTTTAATATGTTTAGAAAACAATTTCATTAAGATTTGAAATAGCGGATGATTTTTTTCCTCCCAAATGGCCGGACATTTTTGTATAGCCACTAAAATGGACATAACTTGGTGGTGGTGTTTTCTCATGATTGTTTTTGTTTCAAAATAACTAATACACAAACCTTGTGAAATCAAAAAAGTCTATCAATAAGTCTGGAGGCAATTAAACAAAAGGCGTCTATTCATTTCCTTCTTTGTTTGCCATTTTCAAATTTATAGACTTTTATCGTTGTACGACTTTATTGATGAAGGCAGGCCGAAAAAAAAGATTGATGCTGGATTTTTACTGAGGTTAATATTCACTTTAAAAGGGTGAAGATGAGTAGGAGAAACATATTCTATTTTTTTATTTCTGTGGCTCAGGATGGTAATTATAAGTGTATGTGTGTGTGTGTGTGTGTGTGCGTGTGTGTTTGTGTGTGTGTGTACATCCAGAGGAGGGGGAGAAAGGGGGTAAGGTTGCTATACCCGTCAGCTTCATTAGAGAGAGCCCTAATTATCCGTGCAACTGATGGATTTGTGACAGGCCCTAACGATTAATGCTGACAAATTCAGTAAGGTGTCAAGTCCGCAGCTGCCTTGATGTAATCAAGCTGATATTATACAGTCCCCGTAGCCCCTAGTGCAGCACCAACTCAATTTGCCTGCGCAGGTGACAAATGGACTTTGCTCCCTGACTAATCACGTCAGGAGACAATGCCAGTTAATGACCTTTAGTAAGCCCTCGCCATCCTCACCGCCACCGCTCTTATAACCTTGAAATAAGCAAGTCGAAGCGGCTTCGGCGCACCACATCCTCTTTTGACTTGTTTTCTTTTACATGATTTCATTTCAAAGACATTTTTTTGTGAGTAAAAGTGGAATGAAAAAAAAAAGTGAGCAGGTGTTGCATTTCCAACTGTCGTACAAGTTTTTGTTTTAGTATTAATGACCACTTCTTGTGCTTTGATGTAAAAGCGTCCTGTGAACCCTTTTTAAAAATAAGCCGTTCCGTAGACGTGTTTATACTTTTGCGCATGTCGCGGTCCTTGAATTAAATCACAGCCACATCACAGCATTTTGGCTGTGTGAAAGTTAAAACCAAATAACCCCCCCCCCCAAAAAAAAAAAAACAACCGATGCTGCTCCTCTGTTCTATCGCTGCCTTGCTGAAGGCCTCCAGTTTATTCCCAGCAGGAGGCTCGCTGTGCCCAGGGATGAATGATTTTGCATGCTCGGGGTAGCTAAGATTACACAGCGACCTTTGTCCTCTTACTTGATGATACTGTTGTGTGATATTCTCCCCCTGAAATCAACAGTATGCTCCCCCTCCCACCTTTCTGTCTACACCACCGTCCCGAGGTGTGTGTCATCTGTAGGTGTGTTTGTTCCTTTTCGACAAAGTGGGCTTTCGCTTCAGTTATATTGAAAACTTGGTTTTAGCAAAATTCACATGTGACATAAAGGTTGAAATGACGACTCCACAACTCAAAAGATAAAATCATGGTTTGTGAAATAGAGAGTGTAAACTAATCCATTCCAAGAGTGTAACAGTGTTAGAGAGAGTGTTTCTTTGTACAGACTGGTGTTAGTTTTCCTGGAATGAATAACTTGAACGGGTGTAATGGTAACCAAACCGTGTTCGTCATCCTCTGCAAGAGGACCTGTTTTCAGAGACCCCCCCCCCCCATCCCCCCCCCCCCCC